>JAQIWZ010000047.1:0-35051 GCA_034697245.1 Malaconothrus monodactylus | reverse complement strand
TGGGAGTCGTTCCTTCGCTCGCAATCGAAACTTTATGAGATGTCTTCGTCACTTCTGCCGGAGTTTCAGTAGTAATTGAATCCGATTCAAGTCCTTCAGTCACTTTCTTAGTCGAAATTTCGCTCGATTCAGATGTTGAATGAGAACTAATTGTTGGAGTTTCAGTAGATTTTGCAAAAATAATTTCTGAAACAGTTTTTTCTGAAGTTGTAGTGAATACGTCAGTTTTTGAAGGGATTTCTGGAGCTTCAGTGGTTTCGAAGAGTTTTTTAGGTGAAGTCGTTTGGGATTCAAAAGGTGTTTCTTTTTCTGAATCTCTTGTCGTCAACGAATCAGTACTACTAAGGGATGAATCAGTACTACTAAGGGATGATTCTGTCGATGAAGTCAACATTTTTTCTGATGTTGAAACGACTGTCTCTTGTTTTTCAGTTGAAGTTATTTTAATTTCATCTTCAGTCGAAGGAGTCGTTAAAGAGGTTTGACTTGCATTGGAAATCAAATGTGAGGTATCTGTTGAGCTCGTAGTTGTCAAAATTTCTTCTCCTCTTATTTTATGTGATTCGGAGGTCACTTCTTTTGGCTTTTCGGTAGGATAGGACTCAGTTTCTAATTTTTGTGAAATAGTTGTTGACGTCATTTTATCGATATCTGGTTGACTGGCAGTTGTTGTTGTCATTGGTGTGTATTTAGAGTCTTCTTTTTCGGAGACTGTCGTAAACGTCATTTCAATTTTTTGAGCTGTAGTTTCTGAAGAAACTTTTTCTTGTGATTCTGTTGTCAAATCTTTAGTAAGAGTTGAATCCATATCTTTCAATGTAGTTATTGATGGAGTGCTTTCACTCGTCACCAAATGTGAGTCTTTCTCTAATTCAGCTGCTGGCGAAGTTCTGACAGTTGATGAAAATTCTTGTACTTTTGTTGGAGTTGTTTCTGAACTGCTGGTAATGACTTCAGGAATTGTGGGCATTTCAGTACTTTTTGTTTCTTTATCTTTTTCATGAACTGTAACTTTTACTTCTGTTGTAAATGTAGTCAAATCTTCTGAAATTTCAGGAACTTTAGTGCTTGAAGGAATTTCTGCTTTTTCTGGAACTTGAGTTGACTTCAAAGTTGTGAAATCAGGTGATTTCGTTGTTTCAGAAGTGCTCAAAGGAGTTGTTGTCTTATCAGATGTTATAATAGTTTGAGTAGAAGTCGATTTCGAGCTATCCATTGAAACGGAGGAACTTTCAGTGGTGTCTAATTTTGATGATTGTGTGGTTACTTCGCCTGTAGTCGGACTCAATGTTGTTATTTTTGACACACTTTCGAATTGCTTCGTAGACGTAACTGAGGTTTCATTTAATGTTTCTGTTAGTTCTTTAGTCGAAGTTACGTCTATTTTGTCTGATGTTGTTATTATAGGTGTTGTTGTGGTCACAAATTGTTGAGTAGTTTGAGTCAAATTTTTAATTTGATCAAAACTCTGTTTCGTAAAGCTTTCATTCGTAGGTTTATCCGTCTCTACAATAATCTTGACTGTAGTTGTTGTCATTTCAGATAGTTTTTCAGTGCCTGCTTTTGTTAAATAAGAATAAATCAAAATTAATTAAATAGAAATTATGATATTTTCAAATGGAAAGTATACCGCATTCATATTTGGGACAACATTCAGTTTCAAGTTTAACTTTTTTGCAATTTTCATTGAGCTCGAATTGAGGTTTTTGTTGACATATTATTTCATCACAATAAACAACACTATTAATACACATGCAGTACTCCATACACGGGTCCTTTGAAATGACTTCATCGCCGTTTTGATAGATTCGCCCTTCATGTCGACAAACTCCTGTCATTAATGTAAAAATTTAATTTCAATTCTTCAATAATATCTCTTTTTAAAATATTCTGACCTTCTCCTGGAATCAGACCAGGCGTTATAACAGGACGTTTTGTTGATGGTTTTTTTGTCACCTGAGCTTCACCTGGAATTGTGGCCTTTTGTGTGACGGGTTTGTCAAAACGAACTTCTCCAGGAATGCCCTCATGTTTAGTAGATTCAGTTGTGGATGTAGTGATTGGACGATCAGTTTTATCGGACTCGTGCAATAAATCCTTTTTAGGAGTTATACCTAATAATTGTGTTTCAATTAATTATAAGTCAAGTTTAATTGGCAGCTAATACTTACCCATTGTTTCAAGTCTTGGGCCCATTGTTAGGGTTGTTGATGTTTGAGAAGTAGAGGCAAGTGTTGAAGTGGTTTCTGTGCTTAAAATAGATTTCTCTGTTGTTGACGTTATGAGTTTGTCAATAGAACGCACTGAACCTATTGTTGAAACTTTATCGACATCTGAAGGAATGCTCGAAAGGTTACTAACACTCTGTGATACCGTTGATGTTGGAGTTGTGACCAATGGTTCTTCACTTGCAATCGAGTCTTTCTTAGCTGAAGGTTGTTTGACAGTTGTCGCTTCAGACGGACCTTCGGTTTCCTTTTCTTTAGTATAATTTAGAGCTGTCTTTGTGTCTTTTGAAGCCGTAGGCAATGTTTCGTGTTCTACAGTTGATGGCGTTTCTACTAATTTGGGAACAGCTGTTGTTTTATAATCTCTTGTTGACTCTGAAGTTATAGAATGAGTTGAAGAGACAGTAGTGAAGCGTTCAGTCGTAACAATTGATGCATTGGTTGAAAGACCAGGTCTTGGAGTAGCGTCTAATTTAACAAATGATTGATTAGTTTGACTTATAAAGTAATAAATTTATAGAACTCACAGCATTCATATCTTTCTGGACAACAGCTATCATTTTCACTAGGAATAGGTACACATCCATCACAGGGCGGTTTGCATTCTTGTACAGCGCAAACCACTTCATCTCTCATGCAATAGCAATGTTCGCATGGATTAGAAGAAGGAACTGCTTCTCCATCACTATAACGCTGACCTCTTGCCACACATCCTTTCGCAGGGTCTCGCAAATAAGGCGGAACTGTTGTGGCGGCTTTGCTGGCTATTTAAAATACGGCTATTTTTATTCTGTTTAAATTGGATGCGCTTTTTTTAGAACTTACAGCAATTGTATCGTGAAGGACAACACGCGCCCGGTTTGAATATAGGATCACATCCACGGACTCCTTGAAGTGCGCATTCTTGCATAACACACGCAGAAGTATTCCTTATGCAGTAACATATTTCACACGGTTTGCTATATTCTTGTGGTATTTGTGCGCCTTCTCTATAATGCTCTCCATCCAAATAACAGCCTAATCAACGAATTCAATTCAAATTAATTAATTAAGTGATAGGATTTAACACGAATATCGAATACCTGGACCCGTTTCTATCGATTCTGTAGTTGTATGAAGATCTGGTTCAGGCTCTGGTATGACTGAAATGTGATTTAGATTAGAAGTTGTGCTTCACAACAATACAACTTGAAGTGAGCTTACCGTCAGGGCATGTAATTTTAGGACAACACTCTCCTTTGACTTTTTCTATAATACATCTTTCACCGAGCGGTCGAACGAATGGACAAACACGAAGATAACACATTAACATACTATTGACACACGTGCAGTTGAGACAGGGCTCATTCGTTTCTATTTGTTCTCCGTTTTGGTAATGTTTTAGTAAATAATAACAGCCTATACAACAAATTCAATTTAAGACTTATTATAAAACTAGAAGAGTTATAGCTCGATATAACCTTTTTCTCGAGGAGATCTGAACCGGCCGTAAGAATGGAATGGTGCTGTTGTCACGATTAAACAATTATACGATTAATGCCTTATTTAAAGTGTTTAACTCATTATAAAATACCTGAAAATACTGGTGAAAGTAAAATGACCAGAAATACAATGGTTGCGACTAAAATGGCACACGTCCTCCTCTCTGAAGATAGCCTTAGATCCATAGTTGGACCGAGCTATGAACTTTTGGCGTCCTATCAACATATATATTATTTTTTTCACTTGTCTTGTTATAAAAAGGATTGCAATTTATTTTTTATTTCAATAGAATTATTTAAAATTGCTATCAAAAAAATGCAGTTTTGAAAGTTGTACAAAACAGGAAAGTGCAACATCTCATGTGTGCCACAAAGTCATTGTGCAATTGTGAAAAGGTTCAATTGGTTTTAAACTAGAAATTAGGAATTCTTAGACATTTTTTGCTATAAATCGAAATGTTTTAGTAGACTATCGGCTAGGATTTCAAGGGCGCCACTTATCGACCTCGCTTTCGAGTTTGGGATATTTTTCAGTATTATCTCATGCGTGTAACGGACACAGAGTTTGAAGTGCTCTCAAATAGTTTCTTATCTTTATAAATGATGTTGACATAGAGCCGATTATTAGATTTTAAATGAAAGATTTGATACATTTTAATGTGACGCCATTTGACTAATTATAGTATCATTTGGAATAATTTCAGTTGGATTGACTTTCGGAAAATTACAGCAAAGAGAATAGCACATAAAAAAATTGACTTCAACATAAATAGTATAATTATGGTTTGACTCTCTCTCTCTCTCTGGTTTTCCCCTTTGCGGTTATTGCATTCCCCGATTATTGTAGTTTTAAAATATATATACATATATGTGATGAGAATTTTCTAAACACCATCTTTACTATGACCTAAAATAACTTGACAAATGTAAATAAACTTTATACTATTCAAACTATTCTCTTATTTTCTTTCAAATAGATTAATTTGACCGAATCTTTCACAGACATCAAATCTCATACAATTTATTTATTCCACGAATAGTTTTTGGTTAAACAACATCTCAAGCATCAAATATTTATTGATTTATGTGAATTAAGTTTTTCGCAAGCATTCAAACGTACGAGAATTAAAGTAATTCAAGATTTGGTAGTTTAGAAAAGTTGAAAGAAAGAGAAACTATTAATTTGAATATTTTTATCTTAGTTGGTAGAGTTCAAGACTAAGTATTGTAAATACTTTCCACTAAGGGTGGGATTATTTTCTGACACTTTGACATATTTTAAACATTTATTATTGCTTTTCTTATTTAAAATAAATTTTGTTCGCAAAAAAGCTGATGGTATAAATCAATGATTGAATCTTCAGTAATGTTCAGTAATCATTCTGAATGAGTCATTTCTATTCCTGCCGTTTACAACATCATAATAGCATTTTTGATCCAGCGTTCCGTAAGTCACCGCTAATAAAATTTAAGCAGAATTACGGCATAAATACAGGCACCAAAGCGTCATTGAAGGTCATTAAAAAAGCTATTATGCATTTACAATATCCGTGCAATAAATGCAACAAATCTTTATTTTAAATGTCAATACGCCATAAAATGTTTGCCAAAATCCAATTTGACAAATAATCTCATTTTTCAAAATACTAATTAAAAAGACATAATAATAAGCTTTATGACAATATAATAAGCTTTTTATGTTTGATTGGGCGTAAACACAAACTTAATTATCAACTTTTGATATTTATTTTTTTAAAAGTCAATTATTAATTTTCACATTAGATATAACCGAAAGATTAAGTCAATTAGTTATGACTTAATATACCCTCTATTGATCCTCCTATCAAAGAGTTAAAACTGTTATTATATGCCTTAAGAAGCAATTGGATATAATTAATGCGCTTCATTCTCAGTTCAGTCAATGCTTTTATGCTACTGTTATGCCATTTTGACTTAATGTCTTTCTTTCTGTTTCTTGTTCATTATGCTTTCGGGATTCTTCTGACGATTTTTTCATATTTCTGACGCTGTTTTCATATTTTTTTTTTTAATAGAATTTTGATCGTATATTCAATAACAATATGTATGACATCAGAAATTTAATTTTTCAGCTAATATCTAATGCTCTAACAGTTAATTTTGTATTGAGAAAAAAGTTATTTTTAACCAATATATCTTATGAAATCATTTTCTTGACATTTCATCAAAACTAAATTGTAAAAAAACTTATTTTCTCTAATTATTGTGACTGAAAATTGAATTATTCATTATGTTAAATGCCAACAGTGTCTGCAATATTCAAATTGAAAATAGAGTTTTTAGAAAGAAATATTTATGAGGAACATATCATTACCGACAAGAGATAGTTTTAGAAAAAAAAATCAAGTCAATGAAACAATAGAGAAATTTTCATTTATAAAAATTTATTCTTAATGTTCTATTTTCTAATTATGAATTTTTCCAATGAAAAAAAACTCTTTTTAAACTTAATAAATAAGTTTCAAATTGATGAAAGTATTTAAATTTAGATTCAAAATTTTTTCAATTGAAAATAAAATTAAAAGAAGAAGTATTTGAATTATTTAGAATTTATTCTAAAAATATTTTAGAGCGTAAATGCTTTTACTAATAATGATCGATTATTAGATCATTTCAGTTTTCATTTAATAAGTGAAGATTAGACTGGATTTCAACTTGAAAAGACCGGCTCAGACTACTTAGTTTGCATACTATCGGCACGAATTATTCCCTGGATTGGAATCATATTTCGTGTGATAGTGTATTGAAAATAAGAAGAAAAAGAATTTGATAAGAAAAATTTATGTGTTACAAGACAGACAAAATTAATTACAATTTTAGTTTTGATGATCCCTTTAATGATATGGAGAATCTGAAAAGAATTCTCAGTGAATCTTAAAATTGCGGCACATATTAAGTGAATGTCCTCAAGTGCAACGATAGAGAAATGCAGCCAATGCCCAGCTCTGCTTTTTCTGCTTTTGTATGCATTGGGTTCAGAAATGAAAAGTGAAAGTTCGGTTGAATTGCAGCGAGAGGTGTTCTATTTTCGTGATGATGTGCCAGAGAGGGGAAGACCAGTATCAGAAATTTTTTAGATGCAATTATAAATGATTTACTTAATGGATGAAAAGTCATTTTCTCTAATGAGTTAATAACGAGTATTTTTTGATAAATAAATTAATCTAAATTTTCATGACTGGGGCATTAAATTTGAATAAAAGTTTACTTCAAAAATGGAGAATTCAAGTTTTGAATTAAGCAAGAGTTCATTCCCTTCTTTAGAGATTGCTGTCAGTGGACGTTGAACAACGTTGAGCAGAGTTGAACAACGTTGAACAGCGTTGAACAGCGTTGAACAACGTTGAACAACTTGTAAAGGTTTATTGATCATCCGAACACGTTTTTCTGCGTGCAAAGCAACGAATACTTTTCTCCTCTCATTTCATACACTCAGTAATAACTCTTTTCGAGATCACAAAAGCGAGAATAATTTAAACTATGATACTGTGTTTCATATTTTGAGGACAGGCATAGTTTTTAGTGTCAATTTTTCTTTCTTTATGTCAGTGAAAAAGATTAAAAAAATATGTTTGAAATGCCGTCAAATCAGTGCTCAAAAGATTTGAGAGACACCCAAACACTGGAATTGTGACTTGAAGTGATTGAGTTAAATATGGTTTAAACAACTCAACACAACTTCAAAAAAGCTTACGCTAAGAGATATTATTGACTTCAAGTTTAAGACTACAACAAGTGAGGCAAACAGTGAGACTTGATTTACAACAGGCGTTAATATGACCGGAAATTACAATAACCGGTCGTAAGTTAAGTAAAAACAAAAACGAGAGATAATGCATAACTCAGGTAAAGGTGGTGTTGACGCTTCCCAACTGATGATCCAAACATTCTTTTGGCAAATAGTTTAGAAAGAAAAGGACTGAACAAGAAGTGGAGGATAAAAACTAAGTGAAAATAAGAGAATACAAACATAGGCAAAATGCACATGTGAGCAGTAAATAACCCGAGCACAGGAAGAGGTCCCGAGGAAGAGGTTCCCTACCGAGAATATAACCCGAGCCCAGGAAGACGTCCCCGACCGAGAATATAACCCGAGCTCAGGAAGACGTCCCCGACCGAGAATACGATCATATTTAGCGTGTTGGTATTCCGTGCCGGCGTGACCAACTAATTTGATCTTTATAACACTATAGATAGTTTGCATAATGCACAATATTGCTCGATGGCTGCGAATCCTTGCCGATGGGTATATATCAATTTCACAGGTGAAATGTTAAGCTATAGCGTCACGCTTTTTCATATGTATTCGTTGGATTACTAGTAGTATCACGACAGCCAAACAATGAAGAGCATTAAATGATAATTGTTTTTTAAAAATCTCTTTAGATTCATAGAAAAAATCATTTGTGTTAAGATTTTGGAGTTAAGAAGAATGAGTTAATAAATAAAGAAAAAATTGTTTGAATTATAGAGTAATAGTATAGCTCTATTCGGTTGAGTTTAGAACAAGGAAACACAACATGCTAGTCAAATAAACTGTTAACATCATTATCATTCTCCTTCAATAATGTGATTTTTTATGCATGATGTCATTTTTAACTCAGACATATTAATAAGAAAATTAAACTTTAAGTCATAAACATGAATATCTCTTGCATTCTTAATTTCGAGCTATACCTATGAATTTTTAATTAACTTAACATAAACTTATATTAAAAATTCTGTATCGAATTAATCTTTTATAAAAGAGCTAATGATCGATCATTTTGAAACATGTGATTATATTCTTATATAAAAATTTTTTTTTTTAATTTAAACTTGAAAAATAATTAAATTAATTTGATCGATAACTACGACTCGATAAAGGGAAGAAATAAAAATGAAGAAAGAATTTAAAGATTTAGTGTTACTTACTTCAAATTTTGTTTATCGTGTAGAACAATATATTTTTTATAACTTATATCACTTCAATCATTGTGAGAAAAATGATTTCACACTCTTGAATGAAAATAAAACTTTTGCATTTTAAATCTTACACTAAATATAAATTTAATTTATAATTTACATTTAAATCTTAAGAGTAATGCACAAAAACAATCAAAACTTATGGTAAGCAATAAAAATATTAAACTTAGTGAAAGTTGAATTTTGAATTTACCTTTAAATCCAATCGTTTAAACAGTAATAAATCCAATAATAGATAATGGCTCACAGAAAAAAATCACTAAAAGATCACTAATAAAGCACTTAAATATTGAATGACATCTAAATAAGTTATGCAGAATATATTTAGTAGAGTTTTGCCAATTTTGAGCTACAAAAAGACCGGCTATTGCATTGTCCATTTACAAGACAATATTCTAAAAGATTTACATCAGGTTATTTCACTTGTTTAAATATGATGCACAAGCATTGAGAATCAGGCTTTTGATTGGCTGAAAGTTACGTCTATGAGTTAGAGGCAAAGTCGAGATTCAGGGATGACAGAACTATCTTCCAAAACACCTCCAGAACTATCTTCCACTTTCGAACCCAATATCATTCTCGACATCTCTCACATGTTTTCGTATTCTATAACTAAGTAATCTTTGAGAAGACTAACAAATTATTAGTTCTGAGTTTGTTTTCACATTCATTTTCTGGATTTCATTGTATTCTATTTGTTGAAAAGAAATTGCAACTAAATTGTTGAACATAAAAAGTAATGTCGATTTTGAGATAAAAACCTATTATTTTGCTATTATTATTGCAGTTAATAATACCAAACAATAAGTTTAGTGCTACTGATCTTCCACACGAAACCGCCTAAAGAAAAAAATAGTTGTAAAGTTCTAATAATACTCTCACAACAAGTCAGTTACAAAAAAGTTTAACAACAAATCCGAAGTCAGTTACAAAAAGTTTAACAACAAATCTGAAGTCAGTTACTTTTGTAAAGGTATTTCAAACATTTAAAAGGGTTACGCTATAGAAGCACTATTTGAGTTAAATGCTTATTACACATTATGACTTGTAATTATCATAGCTATCATAGCTATCATAGCTATCATAGCTATCTCTTTCTTCCTGTACTTGATTAAGGTTTTATATGGTCGTCATATTATTATTTCTTTCATGAGTGCTCACTTTCTTCATCGCTTCTCTAACCAGTCATTACCATTATTTAATACAATCGAAATCAATCAAACATTTAGACGATTTCAATAGACTGTAAACATCAAAAGTTCAAAGCTTTTATAATAAGAAAGTATAAAATGCATTAATTATGAAATATTTTCGCTTTTAATTATAAATAGTTTCTTAGTTGAGTATAGCTGTAAAAAAAAGTATAAACACGAAAAAATATCGTATTAATGAACTTATAAATTTTTTATCCTTAATTGCATTAAGAGTTAGCCTTATGCCCACCCCTTTACCGCTTTTCCTCTTAGCCTCAAGTGCATTATGTTTAAGTTGCTTTTTTGTTGAGATAGCGTCAGCTCTTTCAGCAAAAATATTTGTATTACGTTATATATCAATACTTGTAAAAGTTATGACAACGGGTGAGCTAATCCTACTCATGACGAGCTTCATTGTATGCTTTGGAAAACCCCTTTTCCATTCAAGTTTTAAGAGATAGCGCAATAAACCAATGTTCTCATCATTATTCACTCAAATTCTCACCAAAGTTCCGGTAAAAACAAATTACAAACTTTTAGAAATGTTGATCTTCACTTTGAAGAGAACAAAAAGTTAGACAATCTTTTCTCATTTCTTCAAAAACTCTATTTTTATTTCTCAAGAATATAAAAAACTAAATAAATAAATTTAATTCTCATATTTTTTGGCCACACATGTCGATACTATTACATCAATTTTTGCTACCTTTTAAGTTCAACTCTATTTTGTATGAACGAAAATTTGACTTCTATTTATGTCTCGTTTAATAGAGCAAAAATACCTATCAATTTAACTAACTTTAAACAGATATTATAATTTCATCTTTACTTTCATGAGTTTACTCGCAATCAGGAGAGTGTAAGTAAAAGAAAAGTCTCAGAAAGTCATTTAGAAAATATATAATTTGAGAAACTTTTTCCGATGATTCCAAACTTTGAAAAAAACATTTTCCAATTCCAGACTTAAATAATTGGAATCTCAATAAAACTATTATTTCGTGCATCAATTTTGAATGAAAAATGACGCGTAAATCAATCTTTCTTTATAAGTTCACGATTTGTATCTTTTTCTTGTTTGAAAATGATTGAGATCTGAATTTCGCGAGCGTTTATAATACTAATTGAGTCATTTATTTAAGATTTATTCAGTGAAAAAAGTGCCAAATTATTGTTCATTTTCACTTAATAAAAATGACATATCAATCAAAAATAATTTCGAATAAATTATTTCATTTTTAAAAGTTTAAGCAATTAGTGAATCGTTGAATTTTGAATTATTGTTGACATTTGCTGTTAAAACGTAAAAAATTTGCAATTTTTCCACTCCTTTAAAAAAGAGGTAAACTATTTCTGGATGTGGTTCAATGTCATGAATAGAGAAGAAGAAGAAGAAGAAGAGAAGAGATGTTTCTAAAGGAGAGATCGATGAATCTAAAGAAGATATGTTTCAATTTAGAATAACCTTTAATGGACATAATCTAATATTAAACTCATTTTCCTTATATTAAGATATCATTTACCTCTGAGATAAACTTTAAGTTAAATATAATGCTTAAAAAATTAATTCTTTATCGAAAGTTAAGATGAATCTGAAAAATATTTGATACCATCAATATATAGCTTGACATAGACTGTAATTTATCTGCAGTTTGTGAAACACTTCCTCAATTAAGATATTGCTGCAAAATGCCAATCATAAAGAATTTACATAAAATCCCTTTAATGACTACTGAAAATAACTTTCGGCAAAGCCTTAAAGAAACGCATAATGACATTATGAACTTATAAGTTTAGCAAAACAACACTAGTAGTAGCATCAGGAAGAGTATAGACAAGAGTATAGACAAGAGTATAGACTCTTGAATAGTAAAGTATAGACTCTTCTCTTGTAAATTGACATTCAAGTTGTCATATTTGCTTTCCTATCCATTTTAAACTCTTCGGTCGTTTAGGTGTACTAACGCTTTAACCTATAAGAAAAGTGCACTTCATTGATCAGAACTTGTTTATGATATTAAAGAATCTCTAAAAATTGAGCCCTAAATAATAAATGGAAGGAAAGCGAATTATGTGCTATTAATAGATCTAATAATTAAATTGATATAAAAGCTTAGAGCGAAAGTGAGAGGTCTCTCAGCGAAAAATGCATGACTGTCTCATTTCGACCTTGTCAAGGTCTTTTTCTCCACCCTTCTGGTTTCAAGACATTGATCTTAGCTGATGCTCAAAATTCACTTCTGGCGCCGATATGCACCACATCATTATTTTATTTCATTGCACCAACACTTGTATTTTCATCAAAAGAGTTCTCGAACCTAAAAGAAAATCCTATGCAAAGCTACCATCGCTCCAAAGCTATATGTTGTTCTTCATCCTGTCCACCATCATCAGCAGTGCATTGACCTCCACTTAATCGGCTTCAATGTTAAGCAACTTATAAAAACTATATACACAGTCAAATTCTAATGTGAAATTTTCAATCATATTCGCATTAAAAATATTAATTATGCATAAGTGGAAAATATTAATTAAATTGATGAGGAAAATGATGAGAAAAATTTTCAATTTTAATTAAATATTTGCTCTTAATTTTGTTCAAATTTAAAACAATGATAATAATTAATAAGAAAAAATTTGAAGAACAACTTGAAAGTGACACTAACATTTTTTTATGAAAATGGGTAATGAGTTTAAATTTTGTAATCATTTAATAGATCTGCTCGTATTTTTTACAGCATTTAAGAAAACCAGATCCAGATTAGGACTACAGACTGACGCTAAGCAACAGTAACTTGTCTAACGTGTAAGTATAAGTTTTATGGTTAGAACGTGTAATTTATTATTATTATTTTTACTTTCATTTAAAGCGAAAGAATGTTTTTCGTTTCTAATTCACCTCATTTTCTATAAGTTAGAGAAAATACTGACAAATGATTGAAAAAAAATCTACCGAAAAACACGTAAAATCTGATAAATTCTATAATTAAATAGCAATAAATTCAATAAAGTAAAAAAGTTGATCGATTTCAAGCAAAACGAGTTCAAAGTTAAGAATTCAAACTTTTTAATTGGAATCGATTCTTAATTAGAGATGAAATTAGTATAAACTAATGTATAATTTATGTTATTTATTTTAAAAAAAAAGTAAAATATTAATTCTTTTTTATGCTATGATATGATATATGATTGGAAACATTGAAAAGGTTGTGCATTAAGTAATTCCATAGCATATTGCGTGACATTGCAGAAAAAGAGAGAAAAGAAATTACAGCTGGAGAATGAATGTCCTGAGGTTAGGCTAACCTAACAAAAATGAAATTCCGCTGGGCTTAAAAACGAGTGCTCAAACAATTTATTAATATATCCATTTGGAAAAATAAAATGTGATTCTATGTGAATGGAAACCAAGATTGTAATAAAGCAAAGCATGAAAGCAAAGCACTAAAGCATTAAAGCAAAGCATTAAGTGATCACAAATTGGTTGGTATTTTTAATGGTTAGGCTTCGGAGTGTAATTTTTGCTGATTAGTTGCATCGACCTTGCCTTAGGCAGCGCATCATCACTTAAAAATAAAGCGTGATTTCGTTTAGCATTGGTTAGTTGATTATCTGTGTAAAGAAATGCATGTGTGAAACACTATTCACGATAAGTGCGCTATTAAAGCATTATAAGATAGCAATGATTAACATTTTTTCGAAGTATAATTTCTGTTACAACACATTAAAAAATGGTAAAATACTATTTGGCTCAAGTCGTAATCAGATTATCGCTTAAATTGCCTAAAAATTGAATTACTATTTAATATTATCCTCAATGCTATCATGAATATGAACCCAATGAGGGTCGGAATATACGTATGAATAAAACCCGTAAAGATCATAATTATAAACTATCGTTATTTTATGATATCATATCTTTGGTGATAAATTACTTTATACATCATTTTATAATACTATAACAGTAGTTGTTCGGAAAATAGGCGCCGGTTCATGAAATTCCCCGTTCATTATAATAGTTTTAAATCACATGACAGTAATGTTTTATCCATTTTTTCAATTGATTGATTCAGTAATTGCTGAAACTTTGATTGCACTAAAATCATTAAAAATAAAAAGTTATTGACAACAAAAAATGCATTTTTCATAAATTTGATCATTTGAATCATTTTACTGTCTTATTGAATGTTATAATTGCAGAGAAGAAACTTCTGATTGTTATCTTATTTATTTGGAAGAAATGAATGATAATTGAGCTAAAAAAACGTTTCAAAGCGGCTCAAAGATCTTCAATTTTTTTGAAGACATCAATTTTTGTCTATAGATTGTCTGCAACATAAACCATACATTAAAAATATTTGAGATTCCAGTGAAAGAATTTTTTTAAGATCAGAAAAATTGGAGAATCAAATATTCAAAGCATGTAATTTTCCGATAAAATCAACTATTAATAAATATAAACTGGTGATGATTTTACCACATTCTCATCTGAATTAAAAATAACCATTAGATCATTGTTTACAGTTAACGTTTATCTGGAATTAACTTTAGTTTTATTATGTGGTTTTCAAAAATATATCAATTTATTACGAGTTGAGGACTAGTTTATGGCCTGTTTTGGATCCTCATTAGTCTAACTGAGCCTTGACTTCGAATGACTTCCACTCTTATTATAACTTTTTTTTACATTCATTCAATAAATGTATTTTGCGTTCAATTTTTGGTTTTTTGTTTTGGGTAAAAGAACTTCTGAAGCGAAATAACAATGAAAGATAATAACTTTCAAGTATTTTCAAGTTTTTGATTTCAAACGAATTCATTGTAAAAAAATATAAAGTTCTCCTTTCAATATTCAACAATCTTCAGTATAAGCTATGATTTGATCCCACATTATTATTACTAAAACAAAGAGAAAAAACACGTTAGGAATGAAGAAAAAGTTTAAAAAAAACACTGAATAGTCACAAATTTAGTCTTTCTTCGAAATTGAGCTCTTCTTAAGCTACAGCATTAAAATTCTAATGAAACACTAAACTAAATAATTATCTTTATTACTATTCAAAATTAACATAGATTTTCTGTGTCAAATATTGTACAATAATCGGATAAAAAAAAGTAAAAGTTTTAAACTCGATTTTAAGCAAATGGTGGATAAAAATAACCTTTAATTGACTAAATAGTAAAGCAAATGTCTGTAATCCTTGCTTTAATTATAACAATAACTGAATAGAAAAGTGAACTTGAATTTCGAAAGTTGCAGTACTGATAGAAACACCATTAAATTAACTTGAATTAAACTTCTTGAACTTCATTTTCTAACCTTAATCGAAATTTAATTTAAATACTGAAAAATAAATAATTTATTAATTTATTATTCGTATTTAAATTATTTCACGTAATAATAAAATCTATCAAATTCTATCAGTTCTATAATTATTATTATATGAAATAATTTGATTTATGCAAAAAATGTTATTCATATATTTTTCAATTTAATTTAATTTTAATTTTTAGACGGTTTCAACGAGTTAAGTTCATAGTTGAAGTTCATAGTTGAAGTTCATAGTTCAAGTTCATGATTAAATCTAATTTCACAGTTAGAATATTCATAATTTTGTAAAATTTAAAATAGTACTAAACTTACATAATATTCATTAATCAATTGAATTATTAACATTATTATGAATTGATTCAAACCTTTGGAAAGAATTTTCATTTTCTATAGATTAAGATCATTTTCATATCATGTTTAGTCGGAAATATTATTTTGATTAATTACTTTTTGAACCTCATCAAAAAGTTCAAACAACAATCGCCGACTCTGTGAAAGTAGTAATTTGGTTTAGTGTTTAATCCAAGTTTATTAATGTGATAACTATTTACTGATTCAAACAAAGTGTAAATGAACTAAATTATGTGTTAATGAATTTGATGTAGTAATAAATATTCTATATTTTATTTACAATGATTGTAATAATATTTTCAATATTTTTTGAACTATTTTGATCTTTTAGGACACAATCAAATTGATTGATGTCAGCATTCACCTAATTTAGTGAAAACAATACATTACAACAGAAAGTTTTGTCATAATTTCTAGATTTAAAGAGAAAAGAAGACAAGTATTTTGACAGTATTTTGAAATTTATCCAACAAAATATGCTTATGATTTGCAGGAATGATGGATAGATTTAAATTCATAACTTTTTTATAATCCTGAAAAATATTCTTAAATATTGCGTAATTATTCCTATGAATAAATTATTGTCAAATTTATGTCTTACATCATCCTCTTATCTATAACACAACTTTTCATCAATTATTTAGTGAATCATTTATGCAGTATAAAGAAATATGAGTAAAGATATTGTCTCATTAATAGATTGTTTAGTAATGTTTTCTTTGAATATTAAAGAAATGTCTAAACTTCGAATTTTCCACAAATATAACAGGAAATCATAATTAACTACATATTAAATACGTTATAGTTCAAGGCTTGAGCTCAAGGTATTGAATAAAAATTGAAAGAATACACAGTTTAAAAAAATTAATTTTCAAAAAAGGTACAAACGTTATACCTGTACCTTAATATGAGCGAAGAACTAATGGCACGGGCACTACTGATATGCTGCTATTGAGTTTGCATTTTCTTTTATCAAATTTACAAAATTTTCTGCTAATAAATGAAAAATATTTTCTTTTTCTTTTTCTTTCATTATTATCAAACATAATCAATCAAATCTTTCTGGACATTAGTTTAATGCCATTCAGTTTTTATATTATTTTATTAAAACTTTCAGAGTTATGATAATTGAAGTGCAGGCGGAGAAACATTCATATCAATTACTTTAAAATTCAAATAAAATATAAAGAAAATTAAATTTGCATTACTGAATACTAATATGAAGTTTTGATAGAAAGCCTCCGTTTTGATAGAAAGTCTCTGTTTTGATGATTCAATAAATAATCAAACTTTCATGTCTCAACAAATACCATAAATATAAATGTCTATTGTTTTGAAGAAATAATTTATTCTAAAATTAAGTCATTTGAGCCAAGAATTGGATTATTGAAATGACACGTTTTCCCTTATATGTAAATGAGGTGAAGTATACTTATTAAGACATCACAAGATTACTTCATTCAACTTCAAAATAACTATTAATATAAACACTTTTGATTTTGAAAGTGAGAAAAAAACTAAAATATTTATATATTTATGAATAAATACTTGAGGGACTAATTCTATTATTATTATGAAACTTGCAAATAGCAAAGCAATTAATACTGCACTTCTGGATTTAAATAATAAATTTATTATACATATTGTTTACTATAGTTAATAATGGAAAAGGGCTGTAAATTCTTGAAATGGCTGTTGAAATGGTTGATTATCTAATTGATTATCCTCGAAATTATCCACTCTTCCAGAACTAAAGTAAACAAAACTTAACAATTTGTAATTTTTTCATTTAATATCGTGTTTGTTTTTCTAATTAATGATTTGCATAACTAAAGAATAATTTATTTTATGCATAAAATTATCAAATAAGTAATTCATATGTTTTTAAAAGTGTTTTCACGAAAAACAAATATTCAATAGGCCATCAAAATAATGAATAGATATTAACGTATTATTTATCTGAAGTCTGAAAAACTTGAATGCATTCAATTTGAATTGAGTTAAAGTTGAGTTACGAATAAAGTTAAATCGAGTATTTTTAGGTTTGAAATTAAGTTTTAATCAGAATTTTTAAAGGATAAACACAATCAAAGGCTAACTTAATTGACATTATCTTTTCTGATCTTCAAAGTTGATAATAAATAAGATGAAAAGTGCCGAAACAAATACAACGTATAAAAACTAACTTATTAACAGAATAATTAAAATACCATTGCCTTCAAATATTTCTCATAGAATTTATAATAACTTAAATAATAAGTTTAACCTCAACTTAATTCAAATGAAAAATAAGTATTTGTAGTTGATTTGCAGTTTCATTGAAAATGAATGCATATTTTCCAAGTGTTCAAACATGTACTAAAAGAATTTGTATGCTATTTATTAATATTATAAAATATAGGCAATTATTTTGATCTAATTATTCAAATAGCAGTAAATCCACAATTTGAAGATCACAAAAACTAGTTTTTGAATAACATAACCAATGTTTAGTTTAGAAACGAACCAAATATGCAATCGTTGCTCAGGAATTTCTTAAATAAAATTCATTTACTTAAACATTTTTTTAAAATAAAAAAAATTCCATTGAATATTAATGAGATATAATGCAAATTCTTTAAACTCGATTCTTATAAAATGAAAAACAAGACTGCAAAATATTTAAATTGATCGAAACTGTAGAGCAATGAGGGATTGGAAAAAATTAGCATTGATTTTGCAGATAGAAGCTGAAAATTTTCCACAACTATTTTAGTAAAAACTTAATATATAAAGAAGGTTTACATAGCCTTCACTTATTAAGTATTACATTAAACTTGAAATTAGTACTTGGATTCGTTTGTGAATTGATGAAAAAATTTGTATCAGATAAACATTTGTGTAAAAATTAGAGAATTTGTGAATAATTATAACAAAAATCTCTTGTCAAAAAAGGATCGCTTCTCAAATTTATATATACTATAAAAATGGTTTAAAAATTTGAAAAATATTTTATTTATTTCATGTAGAAGGGCATCAAAATTGAATGAAAAATGTAGAAAAATGTAGTTTGGGTGCAATCAAAAATTTGAAATCCCAAAATTTCCGAGATTTAATTAGATAGTCAAAAGAAGGCATTAATCATTAGGAATGGATGTGTTTGGGGTGACATTTGAATTCAGATTTTTCGGTACTTTAATAGTGACAAGTATTATAGAGTGAAAATATTATTTCTTTAGTAAAAGAATTTTTTGACTTTTCAAGAAAAGATGATTACACCCTTTGAAACTTGTCTGTTTGAGGCAAAACGTACAAATCAAGACCAGCAAACTTTATAAATAATGTTTGTTACTAACAATACTAATGCTTTTTTGCTAAAACAACTTTTTCTTTCATATTTTTTTCTCTGATAAGACTTTCGTTTAAAAACAAAACCAAATCTTGTGCTGAAATGTTGTGTTCGTTTAAAGGGTTTATATACGTAAAAGAAACAATAACAAGAGGAACAAAGAGAATATTAATGAATATGCGGATTAACGAGATTTTAATTGTTCTTCAAAAAGTTAAACAAGTGATTGTTGCTTAATCTTCTCCAGACATATCACTTTGACGTCATTTCAAACAATAAAAATTTAGTAAATTTTTTTTTCAGACAGTGTGCGAACCATTGAATAAAAATGTGAAACAATCTGATTTGTGAATCAGAATTGTGGCCAATAAACTATAACGCACTAGCACTCAGTAAATGAATAATTACAAAAGCAATTTTATAATAATCAGAAAAAGTTTTGGAAGTTTGAAAAATTTATTAACTTTATTAAGAGGTTTTCCATCATTTTCATAGCGTTAAGAGGTCGTAAAGTCTAAAAAGATTGAATAGATTTTGTTTAAAATTTGAAATTTTAAAGCTAATTAAAGTTTAAAGCTGTGATTTATTAATTAATTAGAGTCTAATTTATTAAAACTTGTCAAAATTGAATATAACATGTGGAAAACCAATAGGAAAGCGTTTAGAAACATAGAAACTTTTATAGAAAATAAAACAATTTCTGCAGTCATATAATATGCAATAGTATTACTTAACTATTGGTTGCATTATCGTAAGTAAAAAAGAATTTAATATTTGTGCGAAAGCGGGACATTGAACTTATATTTATCATAAACAGTGAGAATCAGAGGAGTGCGAACCATAAAATTGCTTTAGGCTATTGTGAATTGTTTTACGGTTATTAGGATTATAAAAACGAGTTCGATTTGCTTTCCTTTATTGTATTCCCACATGAATTCTCAAAACATACTATTTATGAGATGAGATGTGCCATAAATTTACTATTTTTTAATTTAATTAAACTTTGTTTATTAAACTTTCATATTATATCTTTCCAACACATCAAACAATCAATAAAATTATCAAACAATCAAATAAAAACTTTACTCAAGTTTAGGAGAAGAAAACCGCACAATATTTTCGTGTTATTTAAGTTTTAAGTTTTCTGCAGAATATTTTCGTGTTATTTAAGTTTTAAGTTTTATGATATATAGACTTCTTATGATCTGCAATTCATTTACATAAATACAAACCCCCCGGAGATGAATCGAAATTAAAAACAAATTTGCGATTTTAAAGAATATAAGAATTTGTGATCGCGAGCCATCCCATCAAAAGAAATAACTAATGATTGAAACATTTTTTACCCAACAGTTTCTTTCCACTAAACGTTAACTAACATTTGATGACTTTGATAAATATATGAGAATACATACAAATCATAATTTTAATTAAATTTTTATGAACATATCTTTTAGTTTTTATTAGTGCGGGCTTGAAGCCACACGAATACTTTTTTCTTCTTCTTCTTCTTCAATTTTTTTTAGTTTTTTTTTTGATAGATTTAATTCACTGACAAAATTAGTCACAGAAAAAGATATTTCATTGAGAATTATTAAAGTTTAGTTTAAAATTATGAAAATTAAGAAATTCTCATGAGATCAACGATTCATTAATTAGAATAAAAATGAAATGTTTTTTCCAGTTTGAAAGGGTTAAATCATAAATTTGCTAAAAAGAAAATCTAAACTTTACGCTTAAGCGACTTTTATCTCTCATTTACTATAAACACGAATTCATCAAAATTTTCTTTACTCTTCAAAATCATTTACATTAACTTTCATTAGTTTTTTTTGTTTTAATGCAGAGCTCATTAAGAATTGAAGACTTGTTTCTAAATTTTTAATTAATTAGTAATGCATTCAAAAGTTTGTCGCAGTTTTCTATCAAAAACTTTTAGTGAAAAGCTTTTCTCTTTCAGAAATTCATTTATGGTCTTTTCGATTATTAATAAAATTAAAGTTTTAAATAATTGTTTTATTTTCAATAAAAAGATTAATCAAGTTCTTGAAAACTCAATCGATTTAACATTTTTTTGAATTATCGCAAAAGAGTCGCGAATTATGATTACGTCAAAGGAATGAAAGCATTTTGTTTAACATATCTATTGAATAGAAATACTTTGACTTAATTTCATCATAAAATTGCATCAGTTTTAAAGACCAACAAATACATAAATGACGTGATCAGGGATTTAGAAATATTAAGACAAATAATGCTTTGCTCACAATATTTGAAAACATAATTTACAGAAATAATTGATTTGTAAATGTATTGCAATATTCGTTTTGAGCCAATCAGAGAACGACACATAAGCTTTTTATATATTATATATAGAGGAGTCAGAAATATAGTGTAAACAAGATTTTGGTTTTTGTTATACTTTTATATTTATGTCAAAATTGTAATTCAATTAAAGTTAAGAAATGACCAAAAATTTAGTCATCGCAAGAGTTTTACCATTTCTTAAGGATTCGGACGAAGAAAATAATGAAAAATTAATTGATTTTAAAATTGAAAAAATTTTAAATATTAAAGAAATGAAAGACAATTTTGACTATAATTTGAGTAATAACTCAATTAATAATATTAAACCAAAACGAAAGAGACAAAGACTCGACCACTTGTCAGAAGAAGAAAAACTCAAACGAAGGTTCGATTCATTTTGAAATCAATTTATTTATTATTAATTGAAACATATTTCGAATATATGTTTCATTTTAAATACAGTTTTAATAATTAATAGTCTTTTCAATAATTAATAGTTTTTTAATAATTAATTGTTTTTTTAATAATTAATTGTTTTTTTAATAATTAATTGTTTTGTTTATTTCCTAAATATAGGAAACTTAAGAATCGAGTGGCGGCTCAAACAGCCAGAGATCGCAAGAAATTGAAATTAAATGAATTGGAAATTAAACTCAATTTCATAGCTAAAGAGGTATTTATTTATTTGTTTTAATTAAATATCAAAATGTGATGAAAATCTTAACACTGTTTGAAATAAAGCGCGATTTTCTTCAATAAAGTCTTTAAAATTTTGAATAACATTTAGATAACAATAGTTGAAATTAATGCAAAAAAAACAATGATTACAATTATATAAGCCATTGATAATGACATGAATTTTAATGGTTTTCAAACAAAGCAAAAGTTGTACAACAATTTGAATGCGATTCATATTTTCTGTAATAGAGTTAGCGTTGACTCGTTTGCGCCAAACTTACAAAACATAAAATCCTTCAATAAAATAACTTTATTTCTAATTATGAAACTCTTATCCAAATCTATAGAATTTGTTTAATTTATGCGAAAGTCCTTCAAACAAATAGGCATTAAATTAAAGCGATTGTTGTGCAAACGTTAGTTTAATAAATAGTCGATTCGTCGCATTTATGTTAATTTAAATAATAATTAAAATATTTAAATTTCCCCAAATTTATGAAACGTTTTTTCCTTTCCCTATATTAGCGAAATATTCTTAAGAGTACTAATGAAGCCTTGATTTCTAAATATCAACAACTCGAGAGAGAGAATTCAGAACTCAAGAACAGATTATCTCAAATGGAAAGTCATTCCACTAATGATTCACAAGTTTTAAGTGTTATCAAAGAGAGTGAGAGCTCTTTTGAGTCCGCAGAGCTCATTAGTGTTCCTCAGCAGCAGAAACAAGAGTTTCTCACAATCGAAGAGACACTCAGACGTGTGAATCATTGGATGACGCCATTGGTCTACTTGTTAACGATCATGAATCTGATGAAGTCCTCGAATTCCTTCATAAATGCTCTCAAGAATTGCTCGAATCCAACATCACTGACATCAGTCCAACAGCAGAACAAAGCGATACAAAATCAACCGATAAATCAATTGATAACAAATCAGAACAGTTGGAGTCCATCAAAGACTTGATGAGATTCGATCACTTGTATCACAAACAAAATTCGCTTCAAATCAGTCAAAATTCAATTCACAATAATATTGAACCGATCAGTGATATGACAGAAGAATCGATGAAACCTTTGAGTCCGATTTCATGTCAAAGCGATTGCGGTTACGAATCGGCTCATTCCCCTTCGTTTACATTTGACGAAAACATTGCGTCAAATCATGAAATCGATGACATGGAATGGGAAAAAACATTATCAGAACTATTTCCGGACTTAATTTAAATACTTTTTGTTATAAATTTGATTTATTTGTGTAAATACTAATGTAAATAATACTCTATCTATAAAATAGATTGTATTTCTTTTTATTTATTGTTAACAATTTGTCATTATTTAATAATTAAATCTTTGATTAATATGTTTTAATCCTTATTAATGATTATGTTATCCATTGATTGCACATATTTTTATTTAATTCACACAATTTTAAATAATAATATATTTCATGAAAATTGTGTAAGAGATTCAAAATTAAGTCAATAAAAAAACTGGAAATTAAGTTGTGGTCGCTTTATACTTTACTTTTTCAATTAAAAATTCATTCATTGCTAAACTTAAAGCACAGGTTAATAATTGCGAAATTTTTGAAAGTCATTAAAATTAAGATTTTTATTTTAATGATAGTGTACTCTATGGTTATTCTGTCCTTGAATGGAATGAATAAAAGCTTGCAAACGAAGTGAAAATAGTGATTTAGGTACTGCTTAATTGTTGTTCATTCTGATTGTATTGTTCGTTAGATTTCTAATAATTGTATGAATTGTATGATCTCATCAATCACTGCTATTTAATCGAATGGAGCCAATCATGTTTTTCTTTGCATAAAGAACCCATAATTTGCAATATTTATTAATATTTTTTAATCTATGTAACACTTAATATATCTTTTCAGGAATAAGCTCTGTGTTAACCATATAATTATTTTATTATTAATATACAATTATTTTGTAGTTATGGTAACAGTAATTTAAATTGAAAATTAATTGCCAAAAACTTATTTACATATTACGTAAAGAATAGACAAATATTAACTAATGATAGTTTATTGTTATAAGGATTGCGTTTTTGCTGACTTAATATTAATTCGCTATAATTTGCAAAAGAAATCAAAGTCAATCATAATGAGTGTTGTGACATTAATTTCGCTTTTTATTCATGCAGATATAGCCAAAGACCTTATCTTTGGATATAGCTATAGCTTAAATATAGTTCTTTCTTTCAATAGCTGAGCACTTATAAAGTAATTTAGAAATTTTTCATTCAAAAATAATTCAAGGTTACAATTGAATTGTTTGCGAGCCTCTATTTTCCTCCCGATTTAACAAAATTGTACAATAAATTTTAATTTCATTCATTGATCATCCCATGAAAATAAATGAAGTGATCGATCGGTTTGAGTAAAGATTTGTTTAATAATTATCACAGAAAATGAAGCTTTTGTCTGTTTTTGATTAGGATTTTAGTGAATGCTTCGGTATTAAAACCTTCTCATACAGTAATTGCGGGTATTATTAATCTTTATTATTAAATTCTAGTAATGAATAATAAAAAGATTCTTAAATACATGAATTTTCAATTGTTTGGGACTTGAATTGTTAAATAAATTTGGTAAACATTTTGAATAATATACAGAAACATTTGTGTAAAGAGGGTCAAGAATCTCAAGATTTGAAAAATACAAGTTCAAAAAATTTTGAAATGAAGCTCTACTGAGAATACAATTTTGTTTTAGACTTGGAGGTAGTATTAAGTGTTATCATTGCATTCACTTATTCATTACACACTCCTAATAGTTAAATGAACGTGTATTTTACAAACAAAAAACTTTTCTTGTGATAATAATAGGCTTTCAATGATTTTTTATTGATAGGGAGTGAATACTATGGTTGAGTTTCAGGGTTTACATCAGATATTGAATTACAAGAGCATCAGTTCTATGCTTTGCCCGTTTGTAAAGGTTGAGCCCCTTTTCGGGTCAAATTCAAGGACCAAATAATACGGTGGCCGTCGAACTGCTCGAACTATAGTCCGCGAACCCTTAAGAGATCTTAAGGGATCCTAAATTTGATGAAAAACTCAATTGTATTGTTCTAAGGCTTTCAAAATCAATTTGTTTCAACGATTTATTTATTCATTAAAACTTAAAATATATAAATCAATGAGTCAAATATGCAAAAAAAAATCGGAACAAGAATTTGATTTATTTAAATATTTAAAATTTTGATGAAATTAGATGATAATGGTATGCTCGAAGACCGCAAAGTAAAAAAAGTTGGACTTTATATAGAATGAAGAACAAAGCCATAGGCTATAAAAGTTAGTGAATTCAAAAAAGTGAAACTTATAATTATAATTGAATTTAAACTTTAATATGCAATTTGTGGCAAAGAAAGTGCACAAAAAGTGCAATCATTTTCAAAACAAAGTATCAACAATAGTAACAACAGTAACAATCAGTAGTTTATTATTATTAACCAATTATAAAAGAAACAGGTCATGACTTCAGTCATTATTAATTATTTGATGAAATTTTCTTCACCTTAAAAACAAAGTCTCTAATTATCTCAAATCAATTAAATAATAGTTTTATAAAAATAAGTTTTAATTTTTGAACAAATATTTTTGAACTAATCTTTCAATAATTTTAGTTATTCTTAATGACAATAACAATTTAAAACAATTAAATAACTTTAAAATAAGGTGAGTTTAAGAAAACATAAAAATAAAAACTCCGAAGACATAGTTTTGTTCTTCAATTAATGAAATGCAGGACATAATTATCGCAGAAAAGAAGACATATATTTGATCAGACTTGATTGACATACTTATTGAATAATAAAATTCCTAAACCTCTAAACAAATACAGTATTAACAATAAATTAAAAATCATTATTGAGAATCACATGAATATATATTAAAAACTTATTAGTATTGAATTGAAAGTTGAACTATTAAAAAGTGAATTACAATATATAATGAAAATCATGAAATAACTATATATTGAAAAAATTGATACAAATATGATTATTAAGTAATTTATCAAAAAAGAGACATAAATACAAATTTAATGGCACAATGTTTTAGTGCTATAACCTTTAACCTTCCACATATAATAACAGAGTATAAATCTTACAACAAATTGACTCACATTTGATAAAATTAATTAATTAATTAACTAATTAAGTAGTGCTTCAAATGAAACAAGAAATATAATATTAAAAAATACTAATTAATTATTTGCTTAATTATTGTTAAAAATTATTATGATTGCAAATTATAGTTATTATAGTTATTGTTTGGTTATTTTGATCGATTTGCTGTTGAAAAAGCCATAATGAGTGCCAATTTCAACAGTAGCAGTTGGCAGAGCTGTATTTGATATGCTATTATTATTTGGTGCAACTGATACTTGAGATGTTAACGGATAAGAAATTGTTCGCTTAGCCTTAGCAGAGCGTCTGTGGAGGACACCACCGAACCCTCCTCGAGGAAGAACCATTCGAGCATTTCCTTGAGCTGGTCGCGAACAGCCGTTTGCTATCAAGTCATTCAAGTGAGACGCGTAGCCCTCACTCAATATCTATTAGTTTTAATTTTAATAATTAAGCTTTAATAATAAAGATTTTATTTTTTAGATCATTCAATAAACTTCTGCATTAAGTTATTTAGCTTTCATCCAATGCTTATTTACAAATATTGAAATCTCGAACACATAAGAAATAAGTGAAAACAGACTCACATTAGCCATTGAGTGCTGTTTCTTTGAAACTTTTCCCACAATATAAATTTGATCAGCTTTTAGACCAATAGATTGATAAACGGATATATCTTTACTCGAACCATAAGACGCATGGAATATTATTTCCGCCTTAAAGATAAAAACAAATACAATTGAGTTAAACGAGAAAATAAACAAATTTGATATTCATATAAAAGCTCACATCATTTTGAAGGTGTCTTAAGTATTCTGCTTTATGTCTCAATGGATCAGTTGATAGTCTGTCGGCGAATGAAACTAATCCATGAGGAAAATTATGTTGTGCGAGCCATGAGATGACTCTTTGCTATAAGTTTTATTTGAAAAATAAGAAATTATTAAAACAAATTAAATTAAAAAATATTAAATTATTTTATAACAAACCTGTTGCATATCTGGACGGCCTGTTATGTAAATTATAAGATATCCTAATTCTTGCCAATATCTGAATTGAAAATTTTTGATTAAAGTTTGACAAAATTCTGTAAATATAAACTTAATTAAACTCAAACCTGACAACATCGACAGCTCCAGCTCTAACTTTGGGATCTTTTCCAGTGACAGACATACTTGCAGTGAATGAGCCGTCAATACTGAACACTACAGTTTCTGTTTTAGGCGGAACAACAGCCAAGAAAAAATCTATGGACGTGTGGTCTCCCCTTTATTGTAATTAATTCTAAATTAATATCAAACAAACTCAATTAAAGTATAAATATATTGATACCTGACAACTGTCTTCACTGGATATAAACCACAAGTTAAAGATTTGTTTTCAGGTATAGTATAAGACACTCGACCAGATTTATCAGTGAGTTCTGTGCTTAAATAAACCCAATCTCCAGACCGTATGTTTTTCATAATATGAATGTCAACTTTTTCACCCGTAAGCGCCACCACATCCAACGGCCCGTACATAAAACGCGCAGAAATTATTTGTGTTGAGCCCTCTTTTACTATAACATCATTCGCCCGATGATTGGCTGTAATGTTCTGTGAAGTAAAGTAAGAGTTTGAGAGAATTGTGAATTGATATAAATGAATGGTTAGTATGTAAGGCTTGGAACGTACTCGGCTCACCTTGAGCTTCACTGATGTCCTCTTCTTTTGCCACTTTTCTCTCGGTTGACATGGAGTAAAAGAATGGCTTTCTTTATCTGATTCCATTAAAGAAGTTGATTGAATGTATTCAGATCTTGAAATCTTATAGAAAATCTCAATTAATTGATTTAAGTTTTTATTCATTTTGAATAATATACTTGTCTTAATATAAACGAAATAACATCATTTGATTCCCAATAACTTGCATGAAACAGATGAGGTAAGGCGTGCGCTGGAAAATTATTTAATCCTTCGGGACAATATAGTGCATAATCCAGTCTTTTAGTTCCCCACCATTTTTGTGTAACTGTTTTGCAAATAGATTTTAGAACTATTTTTTCTAAATTTAATGGAATTGATTAAGAATTAATTACGTGTTGTAATATTGGGTAATGTAAGCGAATCGAGTGCAAACGAAGTATTGCTCGAAATACTGGCTTCACTGGTTCTTCTACCCATTGTTGAGTAGGAATGTGCAATTTGTGGGCCGCTTTCACCCATAAACATATGAGAATATGTTTGCAAATATTCAACTAAAAAATTTTTAAACTTTTATTCAAACGTTTGAATTCAAAATAAAACTCACGTAAATGAATAGGCTGTCCGTCTCCTAATGGATATTTTTGATATCGCGCAACATTAACGGGTGGAATATGCGAAAACCTAGCGCTTAAAAGTGGTTCTATTCGTAGAACTGATGGGTCGGTCGGATGGAAGAGGTTATAGAGATGAGTACACGACGGCTTTGTTAATGGAACTGTTAATAAATATTTGATAAACTTTGAAAAAATTCAATACAGTTCACACACAATCAAGTCTTACATGACTTTTCATCAATTGATGACATTTTTCTAAAGGTAAGAACAAGTCCGAGAGGAGATCCAAACATGAAAAAATCACTGACTTCGAAATCAAATTTATGACAACAGCTTTGGTCACTAGAACAAGAACTTCTTCTTCGAGGCAATGGAGCAGTTAATAACCGATGACCTGTGGCTTCATCGCTACCAGTTGTGGAATCC
This sequence comes from Malaconothrus monodactylus, assembly GCA_034697245.1. Classification (NCBI taxonomy): domain Eukaryota; kingdom Metazoa; phylum Arthropoda; class Arachnida; order Sarcoptiformes; family Malaconothridae; genus Malaconothrus; species Malaconothrus monodactylus. Next base: position 6,271 of record JAQIWZ010000047.1, on the reverse strand, counting down.
CCGGGATGTGAATGAGATTTAATGTAAGTTCTGGAAGAAGGCGTTGTATTGGTCTTTGCCGGCAATGTTTTTGATTTTTTGTTAGTTTTCGTTTCACGATTGGCACAATTATCTTCGGCGTCTTCATTACCACTTCCATCACTTATGGATATCAATGGATTTTGACGAGGAGTTAAAACAGGTTGATGTGAATGTGAGATCTCTGTTGGTCTTTGTTGGTCTGTTAGCTCAGAAATACTGCCTTCACTTCCGTATTGACTGCTACACGAATGATTTGTTCGACACAATGCATCGAATCCTATGACTGAACCAATATTATCACCGATTAAACACACCTGACCACAAAAACCCAGTCCGTCTTCACTTTTTAAGAATTCATTATAAGTATGATTTGTGGCTGAAATAACTCGCGACACATTTTCCTGATATTCATGTGAGGAAATGGCAAATAATGGAAGTGCTCCGATTGGAATTGCATCATACGTATGACAAACGCCATCAATAGCTGACGGCGACGATTGAAAACTATAAGGACTCAAACTCGACAGAATAATGAGCGAATCAGAACATATTGCTGGGCATGAAATAAATCTAAATGCGATTCTGCCGATCATATGAGAGTAATGCTGACGAACTACAGTTTCGAAAGAACTCCGAAATGTGGTTATATCAGAGTTTTTACTCGAAAGTTCTGTCCCTGAATCGAGTAAACTTCCGCCGTGTAGTATAATTATTAAAGTATGTGTTGGACATGGAGTTGGATGTGCTGGCGATGCAGTCGGAGAGCTCGGCAATGATGTGTCCAAACTATTTCTTCCCATCAAAGCGGCCGCGTGTTGACGAGAGTGTTCGACTTGCATTCGTTGGATGTATGCATTCGAAAATATATTATCAGCTATTTTTTGGATATTTCAAAAATGCATTCAAATTCTATTCATTATTTATATTTTAATACAGTATTACATTCATCGCTGACTTCTATACTTTGTTGGCTTTTATCTTGAAATTCTGATGATATATATTCGAGTGAACTCCATTTGGTTAAAGGGCTTACGTTCAGTATTTCTAAAGTTTGTTGAGATTAAGTTTTTTTTATGAACATTAAATAAAAAGTTTTATAAAACACTAAAAGTAAAAAAATGCAAATGAATTTCAAAAACTGTAAAAAAATAAACAAAAATTATCTCAATTATTAGGATACGCAAGTCGTGAACCAAATAAACTTAAATCATTTCTAAAAATATTAATACTTTTTTGAGTAAAATCTCTGAAATTGTTTTTAAAAAGCAGACAAAAAATTGAATTTAATAATCGAAATTTAGAAAAAAGATAAATTAGAAAAAAAAACTTTTTAATACCTTCTGCGTCATAGAATTCATCATCAGAACTAGTTTCAGAATCCCTTACAATACATTCCATTCGCCAATTGGCTAATTGTAAATCGAGGCATTCGCCTGTAAAATAAATTTGAATTCATCATAAATTATGAACGAAGCACAAAATTTTTCTTCAAAATTAAGTATAAAATACATTATTTTCCCAAAATGTACTTCAAAACTGAATCGATTTAAACTTCGCTAAAATAATTGAGTTATAATATAAGCAATTAATGCAGAGACAAAACATTACTTTGAAAATTATGAACTGAAAGACTTTTTAAAATATGTGGAAATTTGGTATTTTTCAAATCATATTTCATAAATTGAAATAATTTGCGAAAGAAATGAAAAATTTATTGAATAAAGTTCAAGACAGTTATTAATAAATTTTAGATTATTGCGAAAGTATTACGAAAGAAATACTGCATAAGAAATCTTTAGTGCTTATTCAATACGAATCGATGAATAAGATTTTCAACTGAATTTAAAAGTATAGCAAAACAATTTTGTTTGAAGAGACAATTCAAAGCTTTTTCCTCAATCGAAAGTAATCTATATTTAAATTCCCAAAAGTATTTGTTTGTTTGCCTCTAAAACTTAGCCGTTGGATATGCTATTCTTAAGATTGGTATCATTAGAACCTGAATGGTCTAAAATGGTTGAATGATTGAAAGTGGCCAATGGCTAAGTTGTCGAAATAAGGCAACGCAATATTTATTATATTGCAATTTATTCGTTGAACAGTTTCTAGTTTACAATGTTATTCAATATAAAACTATGTTTATTCGGATGTTTATTTGTATTGCAGAGGATATTATTCGGATGTATAGGTTTAAAACTTATTCGAGTTGAAAACATTAAACGTATTATGCAATACATATATTTGGTTTCAATAATGTTTTGGTTTAATACAAACCTAACACAATATACAAAACTATATTTAGAATTATTTTGCTTTTAGAAAATTCTATGAGTTTTGCGTCAATTTATAATTTGTAAACCTTTGAAAATGAGAAGTTTGACATTTAAAACCATAAATCATGATTCAGAATATTTATTATTTTGAAATTATTTTAATTACTAATTATCGAAAGCTTCAATTATCAACATTTTCAACATCAAAATTAATGTAAAATATTGAGCAATGACTGCACACAAAACTAAACTAAATTAATAGGAAACCAAACAGATGTAAAGAATTAAATGAATCGGTTGGACTCAACAAATTAATTAAGTTGATATTCACTAATTAAAAGAGATTTGTTTTGAATATTCAATATACTTGATTAGAGCTTTAATTTAATTTTGATGCTTAAACGGTTGCATTTACAACATTTAATCTCAAAAACAGACCACTTATTTCCAGGAGAGTGTTTTTATCCAGTATTTGAGTTATAGAATAAATATAATTTACTTTATTTGTGTATTGAATCAGAATTTTGTAAATATCAAGAATCAAATTATAAGGAATATTAAAAATATAAATGAATAAAATTTAGAATATGAAAAAATTTTGCAATAAAAGTTAATAAACAAAGAATAAGACACTAAGAAACTAAAAATAAGAGTATCATAGAATCAAAATCTAATGTATTTATTCTATAATATAAAGAATTTGATATATATTTGCGTTAAAAGTATAATTAAGATTTATTCAAATCAATAATATTGATTAAAGATTATAAGAATCTATAAAAACGGTTAGGAATCGACTGTCATATAACCTTGAGATAAAATTCTGTATTCTGTCTTTTAACAAGAATCTAACTTAAAAAGCTCTCAGATTTTATGTTAAGAAATAATTTCTTTAATGCATAATAAATAAAATTCGGTATTCAAAGAAAAAAATGTTTGGAAAAAATAAATTCCACTATTTTATGAAAATCTAAATATTAAGATTTCAATCATTTGAAGAACGAACCAATTTTTCGCAAAATTCTCATGACATTAATATAATAAAAATTTTCTTCAATAATGCATTACTTTCAAGAATTTGAGACATATTATGACTGAAGGCGAGTTTTAGATATCAAATAATAATTCATAGCAAATGAGCAGAAAATAATAGAAACCAAAAAAAATAGAGTTTTTGCTCTGAATCTAATTCACATTCGCTTTTGTTTCATTATTTGTAATTCAAAGCGCTTTGTTATGATTGAAAACATAAGAATCAAATCTATATTCATTTTAAGGTCTAATACTCACGAAAAAGTAATGAATAAAAAATTAATATAAATAAAGAAGACTTACCCGCAGAGTGAAGACCAGCTTTAGAGCTACTCCGAGACCACAATTTTCTTCTTCCATCACCAAAAACTTCTTGATCTCTAGACGACTGTTTAGAAGAAAGTGATTGATGTGAAGATGAATTCTTGCTTTTTGGGACTTCCATTGCAATAATATCCTCATTGATTTCGTTATCTTTATCGATAACATTTAAATCGATCTCTTGTCCTGAAGGACTTGTATTAATCTTTGGCTGAAGGACATCCAATGATTCGGAATAATCGTTATTTTCGTCAGCCATTCGTCGCTTTAGATATTCTTGAGTTTCTCTTTCTAATAGTCTGATGTCAGCCATAGTGAGGTCGACCCATTCGTCCTGCCAGGTCCAGGCCTGCTTATGAGCTCTAACCATTGTCTTTCTTAATGCTATAATCAATTTTTGTACAAATTTTATATAAAATCTGGTCTCATATAATAGTTTGAATATAATATCAAACCTGAATCGTGAATAAATTTTTCAATTTTTGATTGCATTCCCCAATATTTGAACTCAACTCTACATAATTTGTAAGCACACATAATGGACTTATCACTAGCCTTTATACTATGATTTAGTTCGGACCAGTACTCTTCAACCCATATTTCAGAAAGTGGTCCGCGATTTGTTTTTTCTGAAACATAAAATCTCGGATCTTCTTCTTTCTTATATTCAGAAGATGGCAACTGGTCTTTGACTATATCAATCACATCTAAATAAAATATTAATTTTCAATGATATCCTAATAATAAGATAAATATATGCAAAGTTTGTATTGATAATTACCTACTAATCGATTTCTTAATTCCGATTGACTTAAACCAAAAACATTCTCAGAATATCCACAATCATTAAAATATTTGGTTTCAATTTCTATAAAAAACTTTTCAACGAAAGGACAAGTGTAACGAGTTTTAGTATAGGGGTAAGCATTCCAGGCCTCTTCCTCTACAGTTAGAGCTGATTTTGGCAATAAAGCTTTGAGCCATCCTTTAATATATTATACATATATATATAGATAGACTCGATATCGAGACAATGAATGTTACGTTTATATACCTGGAAGATGATAACCGACGTGATAGATTTTATGCGTATATTGTCCTGAACCACCCGGTCCTTCTTCGTAGGGATTATTAACTAAAATTTCTACTCCACTACCGGCTCCATGTGTTTCTTCTTTACTTTTTTTCTTAATTTTAAATTTATTAATTAAAATCTAATATCTATTCATTTATTAAATTAAGATATCTATTGTCTGACAGAAAAATTATTAAATCAATGAATGACAACTAATAAATAGTCAGTTTAATGACATAATAAGGCTAAATAGTGAATTATGTCTTATGTCTTCTTAATTGACTATAAGCTCATACTATAGGGTCTATACGTAATGCCGTCAGAAAAGTTATATTAAGAATGACTTACGGCAATCATATACAGTTGAGCGACTCTGTATTCTTCGACTGAAAGTGGAAGAGGAATACGATATTCTTTTATGAGCATTTTGAAAGTGATTTATTGAAATGGTCTGTAGGTCATGAAATGGCCCAATCGTTCCTATAATTTTAGAGAAATAATATTTTACAAACCATTGGTTTACATTAATATTTTATTAATCAAATCCAAGTAAATAAGTTAAACATTTTTTCAAAAGTTATGTTTCAAAAGCTTTAAATCTGCTATAAATATATCAAATATCAGTCAATTTATTTTTACAAATCCTATCAAAACTTATAAGTAATGGATTTTGAAGGAAAAAATTATATCAAATTATAGTTAATTATGTAATTTATTTTTCAGAGATCTAGTGATTAATAATGGCTTTTTAGATAGTTTAAGGATCAAATTCAACTCAATTGTTTAATAACAAAAGTTTATTAGATTTTAGATTTAAAACATAAATTGCTAGTTTAAGAGTTATTTAAAACATTATTTTATATTATATTCAAAACGATTTCGAATCAAAAAAAAAAATAGTGATTGAAATTCTCTGAAATTCGACCTTCAATTCCATTCTGATTCCAATCTCCTTCTAACTCTAGGAATGGTATTGGAATTCCGGGGAATCCTAAATATTGGAATTCTGGGAAATCCTAGATATTGGAATTGAAATTTCAACCACTGAACAAGTCATAAATTTTGTTATACAAATAATGTTTGTTAAGTCAATTAAGTCAGAGATTTAAGGTTTACTTTTGGAAGTCTAGAATTTAAAATAAAGCAAATATGATAACAGATATGTATAACTAAGTGACAATTTGATAATTCAAATACGATATTTTGTTAATACTATGAGAAAACAATTATATTCTATGCTTTCATTTTTTATACACTGTCGTAAAGTAACGAAATAAATATTGAATTATTAGTAATAATTCATTACTTAACAAAAAATTAATTATTTGAATAATTAAATTGAAATAAGCTTTAGATAACTTTAAGGAAAGCGAAAACTTCTAAGAAATTAAATATTTTTGTCAGTTTTAAATATTTATAATTTCATATTTACCTTGGAATCGATTGAAACTTTAACTTTATTTTAAAAATGAAAAGTACGTATAAATTAATACCATTTAATTGATTTGAAATTAAAGTAAGCGAAGCATTTCTACAGTATGTAAATTAA
>JAQIWZ010000046.1:0-35347 GCA_034697245.1 Malaconothrus monodactylus | reverse complement strand
ATATGTTTATTATAAGGACTTTTTCAGCACTAAATCATAATAATGGTTAACCATAAGTAACAGAAAAGCTTTTTCTTTTTGTAATGATTGGATTCAATGAATTTTTTATTCCTTTCAATTTATTGTTATCATTAAAGTAAGTTTAGATTTATTGGTATTAATAGTTAAACCATTACTTTATTAACTTTTTTTTGTTCAAGTTATTGTCTGAATGACTAAATGTTGAGCAAAAACTAATTCAAACTCAAATAAAGACAAAAGTACTTTACAGTTCAATTAGAAAAATGTTAAGATTATAAAAATAAAAAGATGCAATTTTCTGAATAATCTTTAATGAAACTTACATTTAGATCGAATAATTACGACTAATTTTTACTAATAAAACGAATGTTAGTAAAACTTTTCAAAACTTTTTAAAAATCTAAATCAGTTTTACATTAGGAAAAAAAACATTAAATCAAAGATTTGTGTAATATTTACCCAACAATTTGAGAAATAAATCACTAAAATTTGAATTATAAAAAATAAAACCAAACGATTTAGAGATTAATTTTGAGTATTTTTTAGGATAAATCAAAGAACAGACTCGCAGATGTTGTACAAATTGTGAAGAATCTAAACAGTGAATACGCAGAAATGACTGACAGAGTAAATGAGTTGACAGAAAAAGTTGAAACTTTACAATCAAGTAATAAGACATTAATGGAACAATTGGTTAAATTGGAAACCGTACAAAAAGCTGATATCGCATCAATGAGAACTTTAATTGAAGTTATGAGAAAAGAACTCGAAGTAAGTCCAACTTAAAGTTATCCTTCAATTGAAACAAAGTTAATGTTCTTTAAAAAAAAATTACTTTAAAAGGATTTCAAAACTAATGTCTCCAGACAAAGGGAAGACGACGAAGAATCAGAAGTTTGACAATAAATTAAAAGACTGTCTGTTCAATAGTTAATACAGAAGTTTTTCTATTCAGACAAAATCATTCAATCAATTAATGATTGAGAATTGGTTTAGATTTATAACGATTTATAACTTCATTAAGCACTCTATTGTGAAGTGTGTCATCAAAAGCACAATATATATAACCTTTATTTTATAGCACTGTTGTGCCAAAAGTGTGTTTGAGTGAAGAAAAAATTTAAAGAATATTTATGTGTATATAATTTCATAATTTCGAGTAATTATTCCGTGAGCACAACCATTAAAACCATAGTTCATAGAATTTTGGCCATAATTCATAAAGTGATAAATAGATCACAATTTTGTAGATCACAAGTGCAAACATCAGGAATGTGTTCATTCTAGTCATATATTGATCAATAGTTGTTTTTAAATAAATTACTTACGGATTGTAACCAAATTTGGTGTTGGTTTCAAATTGAAAGGAAATAAAAAAAACAAATTTTTTTTATTAGTGAAATTTATTTTTCAAATATTTTCATTTTTATGACTAGTGTTACTATTTATACAGCCTTACAATCAATACAAATATCAAATGTGCACATAATATACATATTTAGTTCATAGACTTATCAGGCATTATATAATTCTCACATCATTAACAGTGAAGCTCTAAAAAACAAGTTCTGAATAATTTATATGATTACAGATTCTGTCAAAAAAGTTATTATTATTATCATTATTATCATTATTATTATAGCAACAATAGATTTTTCCTCAATCGGGAATAATATGATGTCAATTATCAACAATAAAGGTTTTGTTGGGCGAGTGATTGTCAAAAATAGCGCTGTATTAATAAGTTATTAAAAATACAAAATCATGCAAAAACACTGACGAGAGAGTCAAATTAAATAACAATTAAATTGAAATAACTTTCAATTGATTGCGAGGTATTAAACAGGTATTAAACCAGATAATCATAATTGAGTCAAAACTTATTGAAAACAATTATCGCTTAAAGAATGGAAACTGGATTTCGGATATCAGTTTTTCTTTGTTAAAAAATACATAATTAGTTTAAAATCACATAAGAATTTAATATTATATAATATTTTAAAAATTAAAAATCGAATTCAAATAATTTAAAGTTATTGAAAACTGAAAATAATTGATTTAATCACTTATTCACTAAAAGCGCTCACCATTTAACTAAGGCTACGCTTTTGCATAATTCATAGTGTCTACAACTTATTGACAGCAAATCACAATTGAATTATAATTTTTTTCCCTACAAATTGATGATTAAATCAAATGATTTTAGCGGAATCTAAAAAATTGAGTTAACTCGCGATAAACCGTTTTCATTAAGTTTCAACTCAATTGTTCATAACCTCAAACATTGACATAACAACTATTAAATTTGAGATCAAAGCACTATTTTATAGCTCTCTATTAAGACAGTTATAATCAATCAGAAGAAAAAAAAGAGAAATAAAAACACAGATTACAGAAAATAATTCGAGGATATGTCACATTAAAGTTGGCCTGAACTCGATGTTAACATAAGGATAACTTTAGTATTGATTGTTGAACTTAATTGAGGTATAAAAAAAAGGTACAAATTAGACGTTCATTTTTACTGTTTTCATCATTTTATCAAAAAAAGATAGACTCAATACTCAATACTTCCCTATCACCAGAATTAAGTGTAAATTTGTAATTCTCGTTCAGCGTTAAAACTAATTTGAACACTAATTTGAACTCATTATCTACAAGTAATTTACATTTACATGATCTCAAAATTTCATTCGTTTGTCGATCCATTCATATCAATACATTTATGATAATGATTAATCATTAAACTAAGGCATCCTATGTTTGAATGTAAATCCATTATTGATAGTAATAGTTATATAAATAATAATTTAACATTTCTTTCATATTCTTACAATCCATTCAAAAAAGTTAACACATTTGGTTTACAAGTTTTACATATCAGTTTAAATCACAGGTATTGAAAAAAATTGTTTTGTTTTTGTAGAAACACTAGTTGTGAAAAGCATTTTAATCTTATATTAAATTAATTCTTTTAAAAATGAATGCTTTCTTCTAGTGTCGAAGTGCATAAAAAGGTGCGCAAAACATAGCGTTAGAATAATTATAATATATAATAATTTGTTTAATATTTATATATCACTAATTATTTGAGATTAACATTTGGCTCATCAAAGAGACATTAAATAAGACTTAGTCTTCAGACGTATTGTTGAACCAAATGATTCTCTCTATAATGAAAAGAAAGCAAAAGAACTCGATTTCTATATAACTGGTGAAGGCATTGATGCGACAGAATTGTTTTCAATAATTAGATTCTATTGTCTTGTTAATGGCTAATTTCATTGGAACTTAAATGAAGACGAACCACAAGCAGCAAACAGTGGCGCTGTAGTGTTCATAGCGAGAATAGAGGCCCGATTGCTATGAGAGTGAATGTTGTGGTGATGTTCAAATCGATGATAAATAGTAGAGGCAGGGGTTCTGCCAGTGGTTCGGTCGGAATTGCAGCGACGACTTATAGTGGTTGGAATGGAAGGATCAGATGAAGACAATAGAATAGCGCTCGCAGATATTGATCGCCTATTATTCTTGTTGTCACTAAATGATTGACTCGTTTCTGCTATTACTTTATTAAATTGATCTGTATTTGAATTGAACGGCACTTCTAATGCACTTAAAGCAACGCTATTATCGTCTGATTTGATTAAATTTGGGTTATTTTCAATTAATTTAATACATTTAGAGTTATTGGCTTCGACTAAAGGACTTATACTACGACACTGTGTTGTTATTACTTCATTATTATTATCAATGATTGCACTGCTGACAAAGTTTTGATCTGTTTCTGTCCCTAAACTGTCATTCGATGTTTGACTCGCCAGAGGAGGAAATAATTTAAGAGCAATCGCTAAGTCGTGCAGAACTTCAACTTCTTTTTCTTCAATCAATTTGAACTTATCGTTGAAAAGGACCAAATGAGCAAAAATGCAATTGAGGTGTGAGTGTAAGTTCAACAGTACTATCTCTTTGAAGTGTGAATGATATATATGTGCCAATACATGATATAATAATTTTATTATCTTTTTCACTATCGATTCAAATGAAGTCGGAAACTCTTTATCTGTTTCAATTGCAATTCAAATTATAAGAAAAATATATTAAAATTTTATTTAAATTTTATTTAAATATATTATCATCTATTTAAATAAACGAAAATTTTATTAATATTTGATTTGAGCTCTGTTGTCAAACGATTTATTGCTTTCACTACACTTTAACAAATCTCATGTTTCTTTGATATATTAATATATTTCTTAATATTATGCATTAATTCAACAAAAAAAATCAAATCATATAATATTCTTATTTGTGAGAGAATCTCAAGGAACTGAAAATGCTTTTTAATTGAATTCAATAAGAAAGGACTTTGTTTGAGTATTGTATGCAAACCACTTCAATAAATCTCAATTTATTCGATAATAACTATTCAAATAAGATTAAGAAAGTCTCACCGAATTTAGTAGGAAATATATTTTCGTCATTTACAGTTTTCTGGGTGAAAGTCATTACATAATCAATATATTGAGGCGCCGCTACTTTACATCTTTTGCCCTTCTCATCAATCCATAAGTACGACCTGCTATTCAAAAATTGGTTCAATCATGCGTTTCATGGAATGTGTTTTGTATAAAATTCAATAAAGATTGAAGGGTTTACCTATTGCAGGGTCCAGTCATGTCAGGACATCCAGACATACTACAGAACTCTGATATAGTGCCATAGAGTAGGTTTATGTGATCAAAAAAGGCCAGCGCTATAACAAATAATGCACAGAAGGAAAAAATAAAATTATAGATCGAATGTGACAAATACTAAATTTAAATGAGAGATTGCATACTATGTGAAGCCAACCATTCGTTGTAATCGAGACCCTCCGGCAAATTAACGATTTCACGCAACTTATCTTCAGGAGTAGTGCACTGAAGCATTGCCGCGTGAAGATATTGTTTCGATTCTTCTTGAGAAGGTGTTACTGCACTCACATCCTTGTCTTTACGACGAGCTTTCCTATTGAACAAATCAATTATTAATTCTTAATTGTAATTTATGTGAGAAATATGTTTCAAATATAACACTTTTGTAAACAAATAAAACTTTGAAATATGGCACAAAATTAATATTAATTAATTTCTTCCGCAAAACAAAGACTAAAATTAAAGCTAAAGCAATATATAAGAGGAGCAATAAATTATATCGAGTTTGAAATTTAATTATTAGCAATTTATTAGATAGTAATGAAGATAAAGTTGGTTCAAATTTGCAGAGCATAATTGTATTCTCGCGAGTACTAAGAATTGGATATGAAATTAATCCGACGGGAAAGAAATCGTGCGTTACTTTATTGCAAATGCTTTCATCGTAAATAAATTAATTAATTTATTTTTCCTATTTTAATAATAATTATATGGTTTTATACATTCTTCTCATTAGAAATATTCTTAAAAAAATAAAATATTTATGATATAAAACATATGAAAACCATTCATTTAAATAATATATCTCAATATTATTGATGCATACCTGTAAAGGTTAGGTCAAAGTTATTATTTTAAATACAAAACTTTTAAAAATAGTCATTTCCTAAATTAATAGTTTCTTATTTCAATATTCATGATTTTAGAAGAGTTAAAAGTATAGTCAACTCGAAGAAAAGAATATTATAAAGAAATTATCAAAAGTTCAGACCACTTAAGAAATGAATGTCAAAATCACATCAATCAAAACTTTAAATACTTGTGCAAAAAAAATACAGAAAAAGGCCAACTTTTGAAACATTGATTTTTATTTAAAAAAAACTGGAGTTAATCGAGATTTTAATAGAAATAAATTGTCAAATAAGAAATCACGGAAAGAGATTTTCTTTTAAAAGTAATTTGATAGAAAAGTGTTTTTGATAAGGAAATAAAATAAAGAAAAGTGGAAAGTTTTTGGAAAAAAGTGTGATTATTTGCCCCTAAAGCCCAAGTTGAGAAACATTTAATCAAATAAATGCTACACTAATGCTTGATTAAAAACTAGATTAATGTTCGAGTTTATAAGCGATCAATAATAATAAACATTTTTCAAGTTTAGAATTAAACATTGAAAAACTTTTGACTTAATGAAAAGCATTAGCTCGTAATGGAATTTGATGATTAAGAAAAGTATTTCGTACCCAATAAAAGATATCAAATTAGTGCTACACTGCGACCAAATTCTCATGACAATATGCCAGACAGATGAGTGTCGGCACAGTGAACATCCAATATTTGTGGATCGACTAAAATTAGTTTGAGTTCGTGTTGGGTCACTCTTACTTGCATTCACTTTTACTGCTACTATCTCTTCTAAATACTTCTGTGAAGATAACTTTGGATCGAATTCATATGAATGAGCATTAGTTGAATTCTGGTATTGATTGTGATCAGTAATAAAATTTAAGTTAAAATTGTCGACTTCATTATATTTATTTACAAGCATTACAATTAAACACTAATTCCATTCAAGTTTTCACTGATTTACAAGTCTTTTCAAACAAAATATGTATAAAAACAAATTAAGAAATATAATTCAAAAGTTCAAAAATTCATATTAAAAACTAATAAAAACACAGAATTATCGAAAAACTGCATGAAATGCATTCGATTCGGCACTTATGAAGTAAAGCGAATGTGACTGAAAAGAGCTAGAAGTACAGTAATCGTAAGAGCACCTTAAATTGTATTTGTTTAAATGAACACATCCCTATCTAAATCGTAAGCGCAAGTGTTGTAGTAATCAGTGCAGTGGTATAGCCATAGACTTATTCTAACCATCAGGCATTTATTTGAGCGTAACATTTATAAAATAAAAACAAAAAAAAATATGCGATTCATAAAATCAATTAGTATTACAATACACTCGGAAAAACAAATTACATTACAGTATTCTATATGAAGCAACAGTACAGTACCTGTACTTTTATTAAATAAACTAAATTTTGAGCACAAATAATTTATGGTTAAACAGTCAAACAAACTATGAATTCAATGAAAATTTGAGGTCAATTGATTCAATTTGTAAAGTTACTAATCTATGCGACTGCACTCTTATCAGTATAAAACTGTTTAAGTTGGCAAATACAAAATGCTAAGCATCCAATTCGCTATTTATTAAGAATTTTTAATGCAAATGCACGTATTTTCAATTTTGTAATTCACTATTTGTTTGCTCGTAAGTTACAGTCACTCATAATATGGAGAAAATACTTGTTATTGACCAAAATTAATTAGTTTTATGACAAGCAAAATAAAGAAAAAATGGTAAACAACGGTAATCAATATGTCATGGATTGTATTCGGTTATTGTATTTCCTCGAAATCGGATTTATTCTAACAATAATGTTATCAAACATGAGAAATAGTCAAAGGACTGACATTAAGACATGTTTCACAATCAGATCTTGAAAGATATATGAATCGCATATGAATTGCAAAGTTTCGAAACAAGAAAATCTCTAAAAAAGTGCATCATTACTCGATCCGAAATATTGGCAACTCATCAATATTAATGAACCACAATTCAAAGTTTATGTCTATACTGCTGTTGACAAGAAGTGATTTTAAAGTTAAGCTATTAGTATAAAAAATACGAAACATTGAACTAAAAAAAGGTACTGTAACTTAAGTTAAGAACAGATTGTAACTTATGTTCTCAACTTTTGTCGGCTTTTAAATCCTAGTTTTCTGAAGATTTTAAAAAGAAAATAAATTTAAAGAATTGTCCGGATGTGAAGGCATTTGAAAATGGAAAGGAAGAGTGCATATCCTGCTGGGGCTCATATAACACAAATTTGACTTTACTTTACAAGTGTGTTATTCTATATTTACTAAATGTGGCATAAGAGCAGATACGGATGCAATTGGTTGAGGATGTGATGCGATGTTAGCATAAGCGTGAAAATTACACACAACTTATCTAAAGAGATGATGAGCTACAAAATAAGTTACTTTGTCTTTATGTAGTTAATGGCATTCTCCCAATTCTCACAAACAATAACATTCAAATAAAAAATAATCCGAAAAAAAACTAAAGCTATTAATATATGATTGGTTACAGTTGTGATTAAATTTATAAAAGCTTCATAAGTGAACGATATAAACCAAATGGCAAATAAAAATAGAGTGACGCGACACAAATGCATTCTTATTTTACCTTCACTTATGATTTCTTAGACAATTTCAACACATATAAGATTACATCAGCAAATTATTTCACTGTGAAGGTGACCCTATTGGCAGTTATGCTATTGAAAAACAAAATTAACTTGTAATGATTCGAGAATTTTTCAATTTCAGAGAAAAAACTAATCACCAAATACTGTTATTACATTATATGTGAGGGCACTGTCTTTTACTTTCATTAGATTATTTTTAGAATCAAGTGTTCACTTTTTTTGTCAAATTCAATTATTTGGTTCAAAAGACGTTTGTCGGCTTGTGGTGAAAATGACAGTTAATTTCAGAGAAAAAAATTAATTAGTTTTTTATTTTATAATTACCTAAAGGATGAAATTTGAAATGCTTAGGTTTCGTAAGAAACAGCTTTTATTAGAATTTTTTGGTTTATAAAAATATTAGTTTTAGGGAAAAGAAGTAATAGCAAAGCTATTATTGGACTGAAGCAAATCTTTATATTTTTAGAGATGAAAATCTTTAAAAATAATTCGAAAAGTAGAAAATATTCACCGACGACATTAACTTGAAAACAAGTTAACAACAATGGAAAACATTATGTGATTTGGAGTATTTTGGGTACGGCAACAAATTTAACGAATTTACATAAGTGCCAAAATACAGGAGGTCTATGAACTACAAATATTAACTTTAAGCCAAATGCTAGAAATAGGTACACAAAAGTTCGAGCTGTTGATAGAAATCACATGTGGGAGAAAAATCGCAAACAAATCCACACTTATATTACATTTTTGATTAATATCAACGCTCATTACTAGATAAATGTGTGAAACATTGTTGTATTCCTATCATTATTCAAATGTTAGGTCGCGATGAAAAAAATATGACCCCATCGTTATGAGAAACATTATATTGTTTACAAAATATTTTTAGAGCAGTAAAAAAATTAAATTAATGAAAATACTTTATATATTAATATTATTAATTTTTAAAATTCTGAGTTGTTATCAAATGATTGAAAGTTTAATATCTGACTGACTTTTGAATAGGTTTGATATTAGATTAAACCCACGTTTTCCTTAAATGCCATTTCTGTAGAAAAGTCTAATAAAACATATATTATAATAAATATAATTGAATAAATATATGTTAATCTAAGTAATAAGTGGTGCAGTTAATGATTAGTAAGGCGTTACTCATTTGCATCAAATCATAATATGGACTTTTCTGTTTCATTAATCTCTATCAAAACAGTTGAACTGTCCATTAGAAGAGTAATCATTCATTTATTGAGTACCAGAAAGTGAACAAAAAATTAATGCATCGATAATATTATGTAAAATTCAAAACTGGTTTGTAATAATATTTAAATTAATATTAGATAAGAACTAGAACTAACTTTTTTATGAATTTTATTTTTCAAAGAAACCGTATTAAAAGTTTTGATAAATTTGTATTTATTTTGTTTCTTGATTTTAGTAATCAATTAACTCGAATGAAAGTGTTGTAAATGAAACTAATAATTATCAAGATATACAGCACTCAACTTATACTAAATTTCGATTAAAGAGAAAAAAAAGGCAATAATATCATTACAGCGAATGAGTGGGATATTGTCTAAATTTCAACAGAATAACAGCATTATCTTTAGCTGATTAGTTTCATGTCGACCAACTCTATGCACACATTTCGAGATAATGTATTAGAAGAGACATAACAACATTAATGAAGTAGTTCGAGCTCTATATCTTGTTTAAAAGAAATGAGTTATATTTCTTTAGATAATAAAATAACATGATTTTAATCATAAGGTTTTTTTATTTTGGAAAATTTTTCTAATGATTGTTCCAATTGAATAAATAGATTAATAGCTATTATTATTTTGAAATATAATTGAAATAAAGGATAAGTACTATATTGACATTGGGTCGAAATTTGGATAAAAGCAAAATGTCTTTCAATCATATAAATAGCGAAAATAGAAGGATATATTCCATTATAACTGTTTTTTTTATGAATATTAGTGGCAATCATTATTACGAACCCTTGACTGAAACTGAAAAACATTTTAATAAAAAATGTTAGAACAAAGGCTTAAATCAAAACAGATGAAGGACGGGAAATACCAATAAGAGCTTAACTTAAGGTTAGTTAATGTCATGCTATGAAAATTAGTTTTCAAAAATGTTTTTTATTAGTTGAAAACAAGTTATACTATTGGTTGGCGATAAAACACACCACTTCTTTGTCCTTGTGAAGTAAGTTTAGGCAAAAGCTGGTAAATTATTTTCAAATAAGTTTTATGCAACTACAACGGGCTATAAAAATATTTATTCACTAACATATGCTTTCACAGAAGTCATCACATAAATAAAAGATTGTTTATTATTAAACTAAATTCAATCCACAGTTTTGGACTTTCGGCTTAATTTTATATTAAATAATCGGTCAAAATAGGACAATGATATGCGATTAGCTCTAAAACTACGACCAAAGAGACAATTCCACGTCA
The DNA here is from genome assembly GCA_034697245.1 of Malaconothrus monodactylus. Lineage (NCBI taxonomy): Eukaryota > Metazoa > Arthropoda > Arachnida > Sarcoptiformes > Malaconothridae > Malaconothrus > Malaconothrus monodactylus. The sequence continues at coordinate 24,658 of JAQIWZ010000046.1, read as the reverse complement.
AACTCTTCCTTATTCTTACATTTATATTGACATATAATAAACCATTAATGAAATTTTCTCAATGATTAGGTAATAAATTAAGAACAGAATTGCATGAATTGATATAATATATATTTGAATATTAAAAGAGGCCCTATTTGTTGACTCTTTAATTTAGCAGTAAAAGTGGAAATGATAAAAACAGACTCATTACATACTTTATTGGCTTTAAACACATTAAAAATTTATAACGTTTTGACTTAAACAGGACCAAAATTTATTTCCTTAACGAATATTAAAGCGTAATGAATGTATTTAAGCAATCAATAACTGCAATGAAATGAATTTTATCTATTCTATAGTCGAGTTGTGACAAAAGATACTGATATGAAATTAATTTTAACTTATGAATAATTCAGAGATAAACCAAAAAATAGTAATATTCTTTGCAATCCTAAAACACTTCTATGAATACTATTAAATCAAATATTTGAAGCATTTACTGATTAAGTATATATCAGATTCAATTTCAAAATTGAAATATTAATCGTAGGTTGGAATCCTTGAGCTATAGAGAGTTGCAATTTTTTTGTTTTGTTTTAAACTTTAATTAAATAATTATAATTATAATTAATTGAATAATTAAAAATTCAAGTTTAATTGACATCAGATGTGAATTTGATAAAATATAATGAAAATTGACAAACTTTGAGATTACTTTTGTCGCAAAAGGCATGCATTAAATAGAAACCTATTATACCTTAAATATTGTTATTTAAATTATATTTTGATACATAAATTATTGCATAAAGAGATTCAGAAAAGGATATGTGAATCACAATTGTCTTTAGAATAGAGTTTAATGAATACTGAGCTTTTACTTCGACAGACGTGTCATAAATAAAAATAGGACGACATTTAATTAGTGTATTAAAACTGATATCAGGCCCACAATCAAGGAAAACAATCATTATTTACAGACTGTTCGGTTCACAAAGAGTCGGAAATATAACAACAATTATAAAAATTTGATTCAAACATAAAAGTAAGACTTAGAATTTGATAGCATATGAACAGAGAAAATGTTAGTTTATATCTAAAACACAGAAAATGTAAGTTTATAAATAAAATGAACAGTCAATGTACTTACCAAACAAAATTCAATACAAACATTCCGTTGAATGAATACTTCATTGAGAAATAATATCAGTAGAAGACGTCTTCTACTAATATCCAAGAAATTCAATAAAAAAATACAGTGTTTTTAAGTGAGTTTTGTGGGTGGAAATCAAAACACAATAATACACCTCAAGTCTGTTGCTTTTAATGGTAGAGATCAAACAACTTCACAAAAGGGATCGAAAGAATAAGGGGAGAAATAGTTTTTGAAACACTCGGATGAGAATCAAGTTTTATAGATTTATTTGAAAAAATGTCTAATTCGTAAGCCATACGACAATGTTGTGCAACATATGAATCACAAATGTTACTTTCTTTTCACGAACGCTATGGCTGAACTTTGACCTCGCTTATCGCTTAAACGTGATATCAAATCGATATACTGTACAAACTTAAAGTATAGATATTATAACGAAAACGCAGAGAAACAAATTTTCTTCTCTTTGTTAAAGTTTGAGTTAAAGTTAGTTGAAATGTTAGTTCAAATATATTGGTCGATAGTCGCACATAATCTAAAAGACTTGAAGGCACAAAATTTCACTTTTAGCTATACTCAAATATCAGATTTAAATGATGTTGAAGTATTTAGCGAACTAGTATTTAGGCAAATACTGAAAATTTACTTTTACTACTGTGTGCGCACTACAAACACATGAACGAAAAGGGATTTTTCTGACACTAGAGAAGTAAAGTTCGCCAGAATGTAAATCAAGAAAGTGAACGAAAGATGGTTTGGTTTGTTGGCTAAGGAAAGCAGTTGTCAAAACAGGCCAAACAAGCAATACAACCAAACAAGCATTCAATGTTTAGCTCACATACTGTATACACACACAAACAGAAGAGTGGCACCACTCGTGACTCTCAACAACCACGAGTTACCGATAATATGAAAAATGGGAAAAAAGGTTGTTTTAAAGTTAAAGTAGACGCAGTTGAGGCAAGAACTCTATTCTAAAGCACTGTTACTTTTATTCACGCGACCACTTTCTCCAATAACGAGGTCTATCACGATCTAATTTTTAATTTGCAAACTCAAACAACAACAATATTCGCTCTAATGTGAAAGTCAAGTAAAGTAAACAGAGAAAAACTTATATTTTTATATTACACAATAAATCTGCTAAAGTGGACTATACTGTGCACCTGCTCGGCGTTGTTGAGGACTAATAATTTGTAATAATGTACAACCACTTAACTTTTGTTAGGAAATGGGACATTCTCTGTAAACAACGTAATCAATGGTCCAAATAATAAAATCAGACCATAATTCATATATGGCTTATAAGTAGGAACTATGCTTTTAAGCCAGACTTGGCTTTTAATTTCAAATCTTATCAAAAGTAAAGAGCGATTCATTTGTAGGCAAACTGCAAAATTAAAGAGATATTGACCATTACTACTATTGAGAAATGATTTAATGCATGAATACGTGATTCACTTAAGAGGTTGGTTACTTAGAATTCCAGTAGAAATAACACAACAGATTCATACATACGATCGAATTAATGGCGTTTTGCTAATAATAGGAAAATGTCTGAATTGATTTTAATTTATAGAGTAATAAAATGCATTTTGTTGGCATTCACCACATGTCGCAAGAGTTTGATGCGAAACGATTCCTTTGTGATAACAGTAATTCAGAAAAGGGCTCACAAATTATAGAGTTTCTCACTATTACTTAACTTTAGTGAGTATTACAATAACATAGCTTTTGTATCGTTTGAACAAAAAAATTAAACCCTATTTTTAAAACCTATTATTTTTGATGGGATATAAGCTTGAAATACAAAAGCATAACTTCTTAAGAAATTTATAAAAAAAGTCGTGATTTTCTTCTGGGCATAAATTTTCAAGAGCTGACTATATTTAAGTTGACTTTTGAACAATACAATGACAATGAATTTGATTTGCGATTGTTTTTAAGGTTGTCGCCAATTTTAAATTCAAGATCGAATTTAAAGATTTATTTGAAAAAATGAGGCATAACATGAAAATTAAAGTGACAAGACTTAAAAGTATTACAAGCATTGTATGGTATCAGCATTTAAGCATTTATTACAAAATAGAAGCCAAAACGCCGAAATCCTAATCATAAAACACTAAAATGAGATTGAATAACAAAGTGATAACAACAAGTTTAACAAATTTTTCATTTATAACACAATGTCATAAATAATATTCTTTTGAACAACAGATAAATGAGAATAAATGCAAGGATGTGTTTTGTGAGAGTGAAATAAATGACTTTTACTATTCAATTGAAAATATATTTTACCGTTCAGTTTTGTACAGAATAATAATTAAAATTTTCAAAAATTTAAGTTTTATTTTTTTGAATTCATTCTGCGAATAAGTGTTGAAGAAAGCTAAGGGTCAATGTAAGCATTGAGGACTTTCCAAAGGACTGAAGACTTGAATTCTTTCACTTTTTTAGATTTTGAAAAATGATATCACTTCAAATGTACGTTTCAATTAATTTATAAGACAAGCCATATATTTATAAGATTTATATTTAGGCAAACATTAATCAGATTGAATCAGTCAAAAAAGTTTTGTAACTCATTTCAATGATGAAATTCATTTAATTTGAAATATTAAACTTTCTCCAATAATATCAAAGCGCTTATGGCATAAACTTGAATTAGTTATGAAGTGAAATAGAAATAATTAATTTTTTATAATTTTTAAAGTTGTGTTGAAATAAGAAGAAAAAAATATATAAAATAGAAATGTTTATTTGACACAAACTTAATGTGGATTAATTTAAAGTTGGTTTAAGTAATAGAGTTGTACGTGTATATAAATATAGAACAAATCTAGAACGAAAAACGAATTAAAACTGATAAAAGTGCCGCTTAATTGCAACTCATTTGACAAACCCAATCGAAAAATAGAATCTTTCGAAATAAAGACAATTAAAAGTAATTATTAAGAAAAAGTGTTCAATAAGATATAGAGGTGTATAATATCACACTTCAATGATTTAATTGATTAATTCAATGTCATTTTCATATTTGGAAACTATAGACTTAAAATCAATTAAAAAAAACAAAGGCACTAAAAATTTTTACGCTATTTTTCTATTATTCATAATCAAACCATTAACTCGAATATGTCAATAATATATAATATTAAAAATAAGAAATAGTCTTCAACAGAGTAATAGTGAGTCGCCTACACATTAATAGACATTAATGGAAGTATAGGTACAAAAGACACGCAACTCAACCAATATTTCACTATGAAATCGGGTCATAATTGTTGTAAGGCTTGTCAAATGCTGTATTTCAGAGCTTATGCGATTAAATTGAAGATTTAGGTGGAGTTAAGCTTTTGGTTCTCAAGTGGGCTGTTGTTAGAGGCCATAGTTTTCAATCAGACCTAGAGGTCAACCACATAACAATCAAAGACAGCAGCCAAGCGTTTGTTTGATGGCCAAAATTAATCAAAAATTATTTTTTTTCAGATCTTTGATTATAATTATTTTTTATCCCAGACGTTATTCGCGATAAACATTTTTTTTTGTTTTTATTTTCATGAGAATCTAAAACTAATGCTAATCAAAATACTGTGATAGCGATAATCGTGATTATCAAGTGCTCCGATTTCTCCCTTCTAATGAAGACCCGGAAGCATAAATAAAAAAAGGGCTACAAAGCAATCAATAGCACTTCATGGGGTACTTAAGATGAGATAAAGTACACAAATCACGTTTGAACGTTCAAACTGGACGCTCAGTCGGCGAATCGACGCCCAGACTATCATTAGATTATTGTACTTAAAACAGTGACAAAAGAAACACAAATAAATGATTTCCCATGTATTAAAGGGAATTAACTTTAATTAATAAACTTAATAATTAAATGCTAACTAATGATCCTATAAATAAAAAGAAAACTCTTGTAAATAGAAGGACATACAGGATATTAAAATAGAGGAGTTGCAAATTCCTATTCATAAGGAAATCCATTTAAGGAAAAGTGTCTCACTATTCAATTTGATATAATAATCATTTGAAATATTAGATTAAATTAACAGTTATTTTGAAATTATTATTATTATTATTACTACAAATTCAATACCTAAGGCTAATACAAACTACTTAAATAACAGTCTTATTAATATCTTTATGAGTTCTTAAGCAAAATAAAAATAATTTATGCGTTTAAGTGTCTGAAACGAATACAACAATCTTTATTAACGGTTAGGTCTCTTTCATAAATACTTATTTATGGTCTTAGTTCTCACAACAAGTCTTCTTAGATTAACTAATTTAGAATTTCCTGAATTTTGCATCATTTTCGTACAATTATTACTTGCTTTTAAAGTGCCTCAAGACTCAAGACTCCACTTCAAATTTTATAGCCCAAAGTTTGAGATATTTTCACAGAATTAATGTCTTCTCGTCTGTAAAATTTATTTGACTTTCACTTTTAAATAAATGAGTTCGCTTTCAAGTCCTAATTGGAAGACATTTAAATAAAATCTGGAGAACTAATAAAAGTTAGTCAACAAATGTGTTTCTAAAACCAATCTGGGCTTAAGGCATAAATATTCTTTGAGACAGAAATATTCTTTCATTTATGATATATTAAACATCAGTATTTTAGGGCATTAATTATGGATTATAAACAAAACATTGCGCAAAAAAACTTTTACAATAGAAAAAAATATTCTCATTTACCTTAAGACTGACATTAAAATTATAGTTTGGAATTGTTATGTAAATTGTGTTTTAATGCATTCAATCATTTTGTGATAATAATATGAATTATTTGATGATATAAATGAAAAATAACAGACAGATCGATATTTGAAACTAAACATTTTAAAGAGAAGCATAAAAGTCAAAGTTATAAATAGATAGATATCAAAGCCGAATATATTTTTTAAGGACTTAATTGTGCTAAAAATGTCAATCAATTTGATTTATTAATTAAAATTTAATATTAATTTGATTTTTGTCAAGAAAAATAAATTAATAAGGATTTCAATTTATCTGTTTTTGCAGAAAATTTAATTAATGTATCCAAAGGTCGAATATTTAATTGATTAATACTATGGTTGAAGCAATAAATTCATGAGTTATGAATTTATAAGTGTTATGAACAATAGAGAAACAAATAGTAATCATGACTTTGTCAAAGAGACAAATAAGTCAATTTTAATGATGGTTTAATTTTGTCAAACAAAATATTTTCCCATTGATTACAACTGACTTGAGCTCAAAAACAAAAATAAAATACAATATCATTACACATGACTTAATTCTGGATAACTTTAATTGTGTTTATGACTCAACTCATCCATCAATGTCTTAATAAAGTAAGGAATATTAGGGCTTAAGTCTATATATATATTGTATTGTAGTTTATATGAAAGTAATTAACGGTTTCGCAAAGACTTAAGATAAGTCCATGAAAAACATGAAATTATGAAAAACAAAAAATGTAAATGTAAATCAAGATTGTATGAATAAAAAGTTGGTCTCAATTTTTTGATAGCTGTGTCCTTGGGTTGGGTGATTTCTTCCAGAAAATGTAATTTAATTTCAATGTAATCCTTGACTCAATCATAATCTTCACAACTGAAAAGATAGCGCCAACTCTTTCAACTGCAGAATAACTATAACGCACGAATTGATTTAAAGCAGAACTCAAAAAAGTAATTAATTACTTATTATCTATTGCAATACAATGACAAATAACAGACAAAGCCGATAAGATGTTCAAAAAGCAAATATTAGAGAAATTGAAACTATATTTAACTTATAGTCTTTAAAGATTTATGAGTGACCTCTTTTTACCCTAAGAAAATCCTATCCACTTCCAAAAAAGACGAGTGAAGCGTTAATGAAAATACTAATATTTGAAGCAATCAATAACGAGATATACATTAATGACAAATAGCAGGACATTAATACTTATATAAGAGAAGTGAACGTTTTTTAAGTATAACATTTTAGGACTATTTTTACTAGAATTTGCGTTAAATACAACTGTTGTTTCATAAATCTTCATAATTTATTGAGACTTACAATTCCTTAAGGAAATTAGAATAAAAACAAAAGGCGTATAAAATTAACAAAACTATTTATATGCAAAAACAGTTAAATCGTAATCTCTTTTCTTTTAAAAATAATAAATAATATTTTATCGATTATTATGTCTGAAAGATTGACTGTAATTACAATAATTTTAATCGATTTGAACTCAAGCAGTCAATTGGAATTCATTTTAAATCGAGTCAAACTTTAATTCTTTTCGATTGAATGCTCGAAATCAAAAAATGTGCAAAAAGTTCAATAAATATATAATAAAATGAAGGGATTTCCTAATAGAAGATAGCAAAAAATGAAACTTCAAATAAGAAATTGAACGTTTAGGATATCGATACAATTTTATGTTAATTTAATGACCAGTGATTTATTATAGAATAAAGTAGGAAATGAAAAATGAGTACAACGAGAATCACAACTTTCTAAATAAGTATAAATAAACTTCTAAAGAACCTGTTCATTAAAAATAGATTTATTTAATTAAATATTTAATAAACAAATATTCGATTTTCATATATAGTGATAGAAGAAATTAATGTAACTAAATCTGACTTTCTTCGCGACTTTGACCCCAATTTCTTGTCAGGTTTGTCAATAACACTCTACTAAAAAAAAGTTTTATTTTTCTATATCTCAAGCTGTGCTTTTCATTAAATTAATTCGATCACATCGCACGCATCCGTGAACAACATGAACAACCCATACATTAGTGTCACACTTGAGTTTTCAAAATAATTCCATTAATTCTAAACATTCATTTAATTCGTAAAAAAATTTCTCAATCCATTTTAAACCATTTTTCAACGAAATCAAAAATATATTTTAATAAATTAGATTATATTTGATGTTCAATATTGAAACAGAATTTTGTCTAATTCTTCTGCTTTAGGTTCAGTGGCTTTTATTTGGCATAATTCCAATATAAGGAACAAATCATTAAAATATAAAATTAACGCATGCAATACATTGTTTTGTGAAGAACAGAAGCGCTCTATTTCTAAAGACTATAAATGACTCTTTGCTATTTTGTAATTTCTAGACAACAAAACTGCAGACATTAACTTTCAATACAAGTAAATCTAACAATCCATTCATCCATCCGTTGCTTGTGATGCAGAATACAGTGAATTACTTTTAACTTTTACACTCACATTAAGCAGTATTGAAGAGCATAACAGCAGTTAACAAACGAGAGTCCCATCACTACTGGCATCGATTTCTGTTCAGAGTTTAGAGTACGGTATTATGCATTTCATCGCCAGGGAATCCAATTGGTTCACGTTTAAAAAAATATCACTTGATATATGGCTATAATAAAGCCACCGCTGAATAAATGATTTATTATTTACTACTATTACCACTTCTTTATAAAACAGTTCATTTCAATAAATATAAAAACAATTCTAAAAATATATTTGCAGCTAAAGAACTGCTAGCAATCACTCAAATTCTATAAGCGATGCAATGATATATTGAAGACAATAAGAATAATTTTCTATCACTCTTCAAATAAGTCTAAATTTTTCTTATTCGAGTCAATAATCTGAATATATTTATGAATCAATAAAAAAATGATCAGAAAAAGGAGAAAGAATTCATTCAGCAAATTGTATTGCATGAAAGATCTATCAAAATATGAATCAATTAATCAATCATTTGAGTATGAATTGCAGTATCAAAAGAAAGAGAAAATAGTGCGAATAGCAGTCAAGTGTTTCATACGAAAAATAAACTCGTGCTGTGATATATCGGATTTATTGTTGAGCAATAAATTTAAATAATCTAATGAATATTTTACACAAAAGTTTATGAGCTATAATCAATAATTATGGCATCAAATAAGTGAACAAAAGTGACTTAAGAGATATAGCATTTGGATTAAATCTTGAATCTGTTCTTTTAATAGGAACCGTAAATTGCTTTGAGATAAAATATAAGAACATGTAATTCACTTAATTGGTGACTGCAGCGAAAAAATGAGAAGCTCTAGAAAATCGATAAGTTCTAAAGAAAAAATTAGTGAACACTTATATTAACCATTCCGTAAATTGAATCAATTCACCAATAAATACAAGACTCAATTGGCTTTAATTAGATTTAGACTTAAAACCAGCAAAAAAAACAAACAAAAGAAAAACTGAACTAATTTTGACTGTTTTGTTGCAGTTCGATGTGTTTGTCGAAAGTTAATTCTCTATGAATATGTTATTAGAATTTAATTAAAGTTTCATAATACAAGAAAATAGATACAAAATATTTTAGGGATTTTAGTTATTGAATAATGAATTTCAAATCTGTCTTCAGTTTAATAAACAAATTAAAAAATAATGATAACCAAAAAGAACATATAAAACATCATTGACTAACATATTGTTCTGTTTTGATGGATGAGTAACAGAACTCATCCCAACAATAGAGAAGAAGGTTTATTAATGTAAAAATAATATTAATAAATAAATTGAAATGAAAATATAAAAGAGGTAAAAGTTGAGATGGAATAACATTTGAATAGATCCCGGAAGGCATGAATGTTATTATAAAAACAACATCAAAACATTTCTATTAAAATGCTAATCATATTTAAGAATAAAAATCAATTCAGATTTTTAAATAAGTATTGAATGTCAAAGTTCTGACCCCTATAATGACTGGGACAATGACCCCTTTTTTAGTTCAAAAAATTTGACAACTTCTTTATCTTAGTATTAGAAATCTATAGACTATTGATTTGAAAATAAATTGACAGCATTTAAATTTCTTAGTTGTTTGAATTAAGAGCCTATGATTAACAATTTTTTATTTAGTTTTTATTAATTTGAACCGATGGAGAAATAATAAATTTCAAAATCAATAATTATAATCATCAAAAAAATTATATAAGCTTCCAGTCAAAGAAAAAATTTTTAAAAACATTTTTAAAATACTTGGTATCAACTTATTGGAAATCAATTAAAGAAATCAAATTTATGTTCAAAATTGAAATCATTGAAAATTTTCTTCGAAAGAATACAAAGGTTTGCATTCATTTGTTGACTCGAGAGACTTAATACTTATATTAATTCTATTGATTTGTTATTTTATGAAAGCATTCAAACAAAAATATGTCGATTCGTGAAAATATTAATCTTCTAATTATAATGAAAAGAAAATCTGATATCTCTGACATGAGATGATTTGAAAGATTTCAGTATTAATGAAATTTCAGACAGTCTTTCAATTTCTTTATATAATGGAAAAGAGTTTCTAATTATGATTAATCCTCTTTTGATGAGTTCCGTTCTGTCTTTTTTTATAACGACTTGTTTAATACTTTTCTTAATATTTATTTAAGTTAAAACATTTGGAGATTTTCCAAATTTATTTGAATAACAGTTATTCAAATAATTATCTGACGGTCGACTTTATCAAATATAAATGTAAAAATCGATTTTTATTAGTTTAGAAGTTGAGTTGAGTTAAATATGAAACAACCATCAATTGGTCCGATCAATAATACAGTATATGACAAGTGCTTTTGTTGATAAGCTCAAAATGACATAATATGACAGTTGACGAAATATTAAGGATTTAGTTCCGGAGCCTATCTTCTGCGAAAAAGTCATTCTAATTTTAACTTATTTTTACTCAATTGAATTCAACCAATCGATTATAGAATAATATAATTTTAGAAATGGAATTGACAAAAAAATATGTATTCATTTTAGGATTTTAATTAAAAAAATTTCGTTTCAAATATCACTAATGAGTTAGAGAATAAGAAATATACAACAAAACTATTTGACATTTCTTTCGAATGCGTTTTCATTTAATAAAAAAACTTAAATTATTTTTCTAAGCAGAAGATTAAACAGTTTGAAATTTTGGAAAACTTATTTTTTCTAAACATTATAACTGTTGAAAGCATTTGGTGGTTACCGGTAATAGTCTTCGTGCGACTTTTATCGCTAAAACTAAGATTAATTCGATGAAAAATGGTTGAATTCCGTGAATAGATTCTAGATTTAGACAAAATATTAATCAAAAACTCAATTTTCTTTACAGAAAAACATATGACTTTTCTTAATATAATAGTCATCACAACAATAGGAGACAATCGCATGTTTTTCAGTAATTTTAATTCAAAAACTATCAAATTATAAGCCAAGAAAATTGCATGAAAGAGATTAATTTTCAAAACGCTATTTTGAACAAATAATTTGAGGAAAATTGTCAAACCTAACAAAATAATAGAATATGAGTACGTAATCGAAAACACACAAAAATATTTTTTAAAATGAATTCTCATATCAGTAAACGTCAAAAATTCAGTTTTTAATTTGACTTTTAAGAGTAAAAAATCTGGAAGACATAAAATGTTAACCAATTTTATAATAAATTCGCAATAACATTATTTAATTCATAGCATTAATTTGCTGTCAAAGCAGAAATACGGTTAAAAATTAGAATTCAAGTGCATAACATATGAATTATTTATATAGAAAGTAAAATATTTTCAATAATACATTTTGAACCACTAGAACTATGCTCACATCTAAGCTTCACATTTAATTTACCCAATGAAAGAATTTTCATGATTCGTAATTTTTGTTTCAGTTCTAATAATGAAAAAAAACTCAAAAAGACTTTGAGGTTTACTCATAATCTACTAAAAATTTGGTAAAAAAAAATATTTTTCATTCTAAAGTCATTAATATAAATTGAACTAAGAATTGACATATAAGTAATTAAAATGTAAGATTTGTTTAGAGTAAAGCAAACACAGAATTGTAAAAAATGAATAGCACAATGAAAGGAAAATGTAATAAAATTTAATTGAAGAAAAACTGCAAGAAAGATTAATAATTTGATTGTCATATAAAACGATGAAATCATTTATTAGAGAGCGGTCACAATAGATCGTCAAAGTAATAATCATTAGAGATACACAAATTATAGATATTCAATGCTTACGGAACTGAGAGATAATAGCATTAAATACTAACTAAATTTATATCATATATGTTACCAACAAAACTAATGATGAACTAAAACCTTTGCTCTAATTCAATATAAATGCGAAAAATTGGGCTCATATTTGAATATTAAAAAAACACATTTAAAGTATGAAAAATTGAATTACATGTGATTTGACGTCAAATTTAGAGTAAACACTCTATATATGCATATATTAGATGAAAATAGTTTTATTATATATAAAGTTGATTATATATGAGCAGAGAATATATAACAAAAAAATGAATGAATGGATCGATTAGAGTAAAAGCTTTAATGAGAACAAACACAAAGTGGAGGAAGCATTGCATGAAGAAAAGATATATCATGAAAAGTATAACTTCAATGAAAATAACAAAAGCGAAATAATAAGGCAGGTGTCAGAGACAGTCCAAACAATTTGAAGTTGACATCTTAACAGTGACTTCATTTCAGCCACAGATTGCATTCACTGTTCATAATTAGGTAATACTATTGTACGAAAGATTATTATCTATTGAATCAGTTAACAATTTGATCATCGAAAAAATGTTGAGTAAGAGATCAGAAGAGTTTGACACAAATGATTTTGTGATAGCTATCAGAATAATCGACAACGACAGCATATTATTCTATATGAAAACTACTTCAGACCCTATTCTACTCATCTTTGATATATTGATACATCAGATGTAAGTTTGATATTTATATCAAAGCTAAATAAAGTAGTTTTTCTCGTCATTTAAAGCATCGTAAATAAGAACAGATGAAAAGGTTCTATTAGTTGCACTTTAAATACTACTTAACTCGAATCAAAGATCCTTTTCCCGAGTGTTTTAAAAGTTTTTAAGAGTTCTTATTAACTGAAACGTAAACCTTTTAAAGGTTTTGCATAATTTTTTTTCAAACAAACATTAGTGAAAATATAAGTATGAATGAAATGAAACATTTTAAAAATAACTTTCACAATAACTTTCTATACTTTTGAATGACATCCATATAATGGGGTTATTTGAAAGTTAAAATAAATTTTTAAAATAAAAATCTTTCATTTCATTCTAAAGACTCGCAATTAGCAAAATATTTGAAGTATTCTATAAAGAAATACAAGACAAAGACCGGTATATAATAGAAGTTTTGCTCAAAACTTGTGAAGTTCTTTATGTTCTTTAAAGTAAACTGTTTTGTATTTATTGTTAGAAATGACAAACACTTCATCAAAATCTAGTTTTTATCTATATTTCTATTGACTAAATGTCTACAGTTTTCACTTTTATTGAAATGGGTCTCAAAATTCATGTCTCTTATTATTCGATAAGCTATAAAATATTTTTTTTCCACCAAAACGATGTCACGAATTGGTGTAAAGAATATTCACATTAAATATTATTTCTGAACAGAAATTGAAAAAATTGATAAATAAATAAAACTTTAATAAAAAGACCGGCTTTTGAGTCAAACAATTAATTATAAAATAAAATGACATAAAATATAGCATTAATTCAATAAATTTCAATAATTAACGATATTTTTCGCAAATATAAAACAAAATAAAGTTAATTAAAAAGAAGGGAATAAAAGGTAAGGAACAAAAGAATAGTAAATAAAAATAGTCTCTAAAAAGGTAGAGTTAAAAAAGTGTTAATGATATAAATTTCATAAAAGTAAATAAATAATAAATGATATAAATGTTTGAATAATTACCCCATAAACCAATCGACAGTCTCTCTGAGATATTCCGGTAATTTCTCCAGTTTGACAATAATATCAAAAGAGACCACAAATGGCTCACAATCACTATCACTGTTGGCCTTAAAGGCAATCAATTAATTGTAGTTTAGTTTCAATTTTCGATCGATTTTTGTCTATTGTTTTCTTCAGTAAAGTTTTCAATGATTTAAAAGTATTTATTTTGAAACAGACTTTTGAAAGTATTTTCTTTTGTTAAACAATTAAGGAATGAATTAAATGATAATAAATAATAAATAATTGACTCAAATATTGTTATGAAAGTGAAAATAATTAGTTTAAAAAATAATTATTAAATAAATTAAAATTCGAACAAAAGTTATATTTCAATAATTAATAATAAGATCGAATTGTAAATCACGTGACATTTCGGTCAACAATTGATTGATCGAAACAAAAATTAAAAAATTAATAATTAATAAATAGACTCAATATTGTTAAAAAATGAGAAAAAATTATCGTTTTTTAATCATAGCTTACATTCAATGATTAAATTGAATAATAATAATAATAATATAGTTGTTAATCAATATAAGTATTGAATAATGAAATAATAAATAACAATATTATTGAATATTGAAATATAAGTGATTTGTGCAAAACTATCGAATCACTAAAAGCTCAGCTTTTAATAAATTGTAAGCTTTATTGTTGTTATGGTTGGTATCGCTTTCTAGCATTTAGCCGTTGCTATGGATTGAAAACACATTCAAATCTTATTATAGTTTTACGTTTAGTGTCGCTGCAGTTCTCGCAATCATTTTGAATACAGATTTTTGCTTATAATATATCTATTTTTCAGATTACTATTTATTTTGAATCAAATCGCAATCAATAGCATTGTTATTAATTAGAAACATATCAATATATAAGAGTAATAGCTATTAATAAAACTGATTTTACTTTCAAAATGTATTTATAACATAATTACATAATTGTTATTGGACTTAAAGATAAGAAAAACTGAATCAGAAATATATATACATTTTTAATGTCTTCTATCAAATAAGTAACGATTTCTTGTAATCTTTAAGGCAATCGTTCCCACAATTGAATAATTTTAGTGCAAAAATATTGATGTCTTCTAAGCTTCTAAAGCATTGGTTTCTTCTTCGCTCTCAACTGCTGTCGATGCTCGAGAGGCAGATAGAAATATGATATCGTCTGTAAATTAGAAATACAACAATCATTTCATTGATAATATGAGAACTAAAGCTATTCTACGAAACAAATTCGTTGATTAATTTAATCATTACCTGCAATAATACTCGTCGATTGATGATTGACTCCATTGGCATCAGTTATTTCTCCGTAAGAAATCCTTCCTTGAACTAGAAGTCGAGAACTAAAATTTTAAATTGAAATTTAAAGTTAGAAATGTATTAATTATTATAAATTTCATAAAAAAGTTTATAAGTTTTACCCTTTCTTTGCGAGATTTAGGGATTTTTCTTGTAAACGACTTCTGAAGACTGAAATTCTGTGCCAATCAGTTTTCTGACGAAATTGATCTTAATTTAATAAAATAATTGAATTTAAATTATATTTTATTTAAATCAATTAGAGGTCTATAAAAGAAGGGTCACGTTTTTCTCGTAATTGCACTCAAGTCGTGATTCAAAAGAAATTTGTTGGAAGTAATTATACACTTGAATCGAAATTAAAGTTCATTAAACTATTAATAATTTGCATTCAAATTATTTTAATAAAACAAAAGTAGACTCTAAGCAATAAAACTTATTTTAAATTCACTATAAATCTAACTATTGATGAGTTTAGCTTTTCTTCTTCTGATTCGATATATCCTTTGGATTTTAAAAGAACTAATAATTCGCAGTTATTTTTAAAGAAAAATTATAAATTCAATTGAAGTAAAAGTAAAAGAGAAAAAGGGCTTTAAGGCAAGAAAATTATTAACATTTTATTGATAATTAATACCTTTTCAATGCCATGAAAACAAAGCTATAATTATTTGTGATTCACTAATAAAGAATTTGTTAAATTTGATGCTTTAATTGAAAAATTTTACGTAATATTTTATTAACTAATTGTTAATAATTTAAATATTAGACTCACAAAATAAGTCATTATTTATATTCTTTGGAGAATTCAATTCAAGTTATTCTCTAGTTTTCCAAATGCTTTTAAACTCTCGTAATTTTTAGATCATAAAAGTCTTAAGAGTTTGTGACTTAAATTTTTCATTTTTAGGTGAAATAAATTTAGATTATATAAGATTTAGTAAATTCTGCTTTTTTGAAAGTTTGATTTATTGAATACAAACCCGTTTCTTGATTTTTAAAGTGTGTATGAGTTGCTAAAGTGAATATAACCACTGGCTTAGTCTCAGATCCTCTCAGCTGTGCGTCTCCTCCACAGCGACCCATAAGAATCACTTGATTTATACCTAATTATTAAATAGGATTTACAAATTAAATCAATTTATTCTTCGACTTAACGAGAAATTCATTAATTTTAATAAATTTGACTCAATTGAAGGTCAAGTTTTTTCATTTTTAAAAAATTAATCAATTTCAATATTGTTTGTCATTTTAATAAATTAAATAAATATTTACAAAAGTAATAAAGTTTTGAATAATTAATGAGCCCTTAATTTGAATGACAAATAAATTTTCATTAATTGATTAGTCAATAAAAAACAATTTCAACTTCAATTAAAAAAAGCAGATAATTATTATTAATATAACTATTGCTTAATTAAAGTGTTTTCTCAACGATTCAAATAATTGTTTATTAAGGAATTTAAGATTCAATTAAATGAAATAATAATCGTTTTGCGCAAATGCTTTATTCAATTAGAGCTAAAATGTGTCAAAACATAACTTTAATAATAATAATAAATAATAATTTGATTGATTTGTTAAATAATAACAATTAATACCTTTTTCTATAAGAGGTCTTCCATTAGAGCAATAATTATTTGATAACAACTTTTGTCCACTATTTGTGACCGACTTTTAATGAAAATAAATTCATTTCAAATTAAATTAAGTACAAAATTAATTAATTTGAAAAAATTGATTGTAAACAAAAAAACTCACCAAAAGTGAAGATCTAATAAAATAGCGAAACATTATTTAAATATTAAAGCAATCGATTGAATGTCACTTTTTTGATATTATTTTAATTGTTTTTGATTTTGATATTTCGAAGCAATAAAAGTATTTTATGTTTACAAGTATTTAAAAAAACTTCTAATCAATGATTGTTTATTACACGAAAGGTTGGGTCAAAAAACATGTGGTCTCTCTATTTAAAAATTGACGATTTGATGATTGAAGCGCCAAAATATCGACCAATTAAAGCAAAAGGCGCTATATTTCAAATTTGAAGCAAAAATATAGACTTTATGTCAAATATTTTTCACAACTTATATAAAAAATTTGTTTAGGGTTTAAATGTTTGACCAAAGATTTCTCTGATTATCGCAGATTTTCATCTAAGACTTAAACAAAGATAATCTGAATCTAATGAAAATTCATTTGAATCGTAAATATTTTTTGAAAGAAACAATTTATAAAAGTTGTGAAAAGTATTTGAGGAAAAGAATTATTTGTCAAATCAAATGCTATCAAATGTTATATTTATTTAATAATATTATTAATATTTAATAATAAAAATTGTAATAAAGACTCGAATTATCATCTTTCAAATGAATAGTTGAATTCGTGAATCAATAATTTGCTTACAATGACTTAAATTGCTTAAAGTGTTGACCTAATGTCAAATTCTTATAATATATGAAAAGCTGAATTGGTTTTACTGTACATTATTTGTTGGATTCAGTGTTCATCGAATTGAATTAAAATTAAAAATTAAAATGAATCAAACTTAAAGCTTATGGCACGTACGCACACAGTTTTAGACCTGGTTTAAGTCTAAAACCAGGTTTAAAACTGAAAAATGGTTTTAAATTGTATGCATATCAAAAAACTTAAACCGAGTTTAAGTCTAAATTTAGTTTAAATATATTCACAAAAATTAACGATTTTTTTGAATATTAGTTCTATTAATAAAAAATATATTTCGAATTCAGTTACTATTTATTGATTTTAAAAAGTAATTCACTCATTATTGATTGAAAAAAACTATTTTTTTATCTTTTTTTATAACTTAAGAATTTTGAAATCACTTTAAATCATAAAATAAAGCCAAATAGCTATGACTTTAGTTAAAAATAATATTTGTTTACACGATTTTGATCGGTTTTCTAGTTTTAAACCAAATTTTAAAAATGGTGTGCAATTAAAAATGGTTTGCATGAAACTTAAGTTTAAAGTTAAACCTAGTTTAAGGCTTAAACCAGATTTAACTAAAGCCCTCTTAGTGCGCACCGCCTAAAAGTTTTAATGAGATTAAGCAAAATTCTACTTATATTATTGTGACCAAAGTTTTACTTTCGTTAATTCACATTATATTGCATTCTAAAGATATTCAATTCAACTCGTAATGCAATTATTCAAAGTTTATTTGTTTAGAACTAGAATTATTTCAACTCTATTCTGAAATGTTTTAGTGCGCAAAATAGTCGCAGTCAAGGTCTTGATAACGAATGCCGTGGAAAATGCATTGAGACCACACTTTTATCAGAATAACATCATTGAATTGGTGGTGTACGTGAAAGCGAAGGCATTCCATACTATTCTCCAAAGTTTGATTGCAGCAGTTCCTCATCATAAAGTATGAAATGATTGAGTTTACACGTAGACTACGGATTCATTTATGTAATAAAGATAAAAACTTTCAAATTTAGTTGTTCTCAAATTCAAAAACAGCCAAATCATATCGACTTCAGCCAATTTCTAACGTGAGTCTCACTGATCTCTGAACTCATTAAATGAAGAAGTTATGGAATATTACGAATAAATTTCGTAATAATTATTAAGTATAACATCTTTTTATTGTAATTTAATTTAAACAATAGAAATATTTGAATTTTCAAAACAACAAAAGGAAATTAAAACTTTGAATAATTGGCAAATCTGATGACAAAATTTACTTATTTTCCAACAAATTGTTGAATGAATTGTAAATAATTTCTCGAATATATTACAGACACAACATTATGACAACTATTTTCGTTAAAAATGAATTTTGTTTCCATAAACCCTTAATGTGATGAGTAGTGTATAAGTTATTATGAATATAATACTAATGAATCGTATGATTGGAATTAAACATGAATTTCAAACTTAAACATATTTTTGTTTGTTTAAAAAAGTGGAGCAATCGATGAATTTGTTCGAATTGAATAATTGGCTAAAAACGAGTAGATAATTAACACTATAATCGATTAAATACATTACAATAGAAGGCATGCATAGATTTAAATGTTATTAGTTCTGTATCTCTCAGAGACAAACTCCCGAATAACTTAAAACTTTGCTCTCGAATTGAATTCAATTTCTAAAATTCTAATCTCTATATTATTATTATATTAAATGACTTTTTCCTTTTAATGACTTATAAAATTGATTTCATGTATTGTTAGCAATTGATGGTAAAAGACCGTAGAGTCTCATCGCTAGTGTGGTTAAGAATAACCAAACACGACGGGCCGCGTGTGTCCGGAGTAAAAATGTATGCCAAAAGCCATACATTACTAGGAAACCAAATATTTTGTGCAAGAAATACATTCTTTAAAGAGAAATTTAAATCAATTTGATTGTAATGTATTAATGGCACGAATGCATACCTTCTAAGATTACTTCGCGCTTTAGGTAATGAGGAATTTTCTTCTTTCAAAATATATTTGCGTATACCTATTACGTAGTCTTCCCAATATGTGGGCCAATGTAGTTGACGGATATCGAAATGAAATGCCTGTAATAAGAACTCTCATTAAGAGATTTATTTCTCTAAAATAATTTCGGGTCAAAAGTGAAAAGAGGGCTAAAAATTTATTATAACCTCTTTGTCAACTCCTTTGAGCTGATCGATTAGCATCAATACATTGTTTGTACCAAACTTCCACTCACGAGTAGTAAACCATTCCAGAGCTTTAACGGCGCGATGAAGTTTCTCATATAATCTAACCATCCTATCAATCAAATAAACATTAAATATTGATTGAAATCTATTTATAATTAAAAATGAATTACATTCGTTTGCGACCCGTTAAAGCCATAAAAGCATCGAAAAAATAAGCGGGAATAATATGATCGAAGAGACAACAAATTTCATTTAAAAAGCGGGATTCCTTGAAGTTTCCGCCAGGATATCGAAATATTTGAGCACTTGGATATTGAAGTAAAATTGGAAATGCGATTCTCTCGATATCGCCCCAACTTATTCTATTACAGAGCCCAGACGTACAATTATAAATCATTATACTATTAGGGCGTTGAGTCGCTGTATACCACGCGACCGCTATCATCAAATTGATCACAGTATCGACTGGTATCAAATCAGCGCAAGCTTTCGGGTTGAATAGCATTGTTCGAAGAACTCCTTTACCACTGGCCAGTATGAGTCCAGTCGGACCGTTAATATTGTCGACCCAACCTCGCAATGGTTCCCTCCAGGAAGCGGTCACAATGGATGGCCTCACTATAGCCACAGGCAAACTGCCACATTCGTCAACGAGCAATGATTCGGCTAATGCTTTAGTGTATGTGTAGGTATTTGGTCGGTCCCCAAGAAGTTTAGGTGTCAGTGCATTAACGAGTTCGTCATCCATCCAATCGACTGCGTCTATGATTTTTTGTGGCGAAACGGGTGGCGAATACAACACTTCGTCAATCTCTGTGCGATTGCAATTCGCATATGCGGTCGACACGTGTAGTAAAGCCTTTATATTTGATGTTAAACATTAATTTTAGTTTTTTGTGTTTTTAATTAATTACAACAAAAATTACTTTATTCTCAGAAAATACATGAGAAGTATTGCAGTATTTAATAGTTCAAGAGATTCAAAAATGTTTTATTAAAAATAAGTTCTACAGTATTGTAAGACTCAATTTGACTATCAATTTAATACTCAGTTATTCTCTGATGGAATTTAATTAAACAAAATTTGAAATTACCACTAATTTTGGCATTTTATGGCAAATCTCAACGAGTCTTCGCGTCCCAATGACATTGAACTCGACAGAAGTTCTGAAGAAAATAATTGCAATTCATAATGATATTCGAAAACTGTATTACATGTATGTATGCAATAAGTTTAAACTTACTTTAATGGTTCGTCAAACTTGACAGTGGCTGCAGAATGAAAGACAATGGAAACATCACTGATCAGAGAATTCAAATCAGTTTCAGAAATTCCTAAACCAGGTATTGTGATATCTCCCTGAATGGCAACTAATTTATTCAACGCCTTCGGGTTCTCGTCCCTAATCTTCTCAAAAATCTAATTAATAAAAGAAAGTAAAATAAAAACGAGTCGTGAAAAGAAGGAAAATCAACAATAAAAAACTGGAATTTAAACCAGTGAAACACTTATCGAGCTTTACCTTAGCATTAAGTAGTTCCTCAAGACGTGAACGAGCGTCGAGACCTTTTTTCGTTCTCAATAAAATATAAATATTTTTCACACCATTACAAGAACGAAGTAGTTTTTCTACGAGAACCTTCGAGAACAAGACATCGAATTCAACAATAACTCAATTCAACAATAATTCAATTTCAACAATAATTGATAAGTTTTAAAAACTAACTTTTCCCATAAATCCTGTCGCGCCAGTGATAAAAATGCTGCGATCTTTGTAAAAATTGGCAATTTGAGAGTCATTTGCTGTATCCATTTCTGTAGTTGTTTGTATAGGAACACCACCGCCACCAAATGATTGTCGCCAAGAATCTCCTTAATAGATAAAATGACTGAATGAATTGACTCTAAACCTACTTTTCAATCTGAATGCGAATTTTAAGTTTTTAATTTAGTTCAAATCATAAGACTTGTATCAGATATGGCATAACGTTTCAGATTTATGTCGAAAGTTTTTACTTAATGTGTATAGTTTAGGGAAAACTTTACAAATTTAAACAAATGGACTTAAGAATGAATAAATCAATTTATAAAACATAAAAAAAATCTTTATTTTGATTTAACGATAGAATAATATTAAAAACTAGAGTTGACCCGTTCAATGAACGGGAAATATAATACTTTAATAGCTCTTTACAGCGTTGTTATTCAAAGCAATATTTCCCTATAGAAAAGCATTGGTAGTGTAGCTTTTTTATCAGTAACTTAGTCACTGGTCACTTTTCGAAAAAAATTTTTAGCCTATGTCCCCCTACATGTCATACTGGTTCTAATGATACCGATTTAAAGTTTATATGATGTTCAGAGGCCGAGTCTATAAAGGGTCATACAAACGCGCACACACACAGAATAAAGATATTATAATATAGATAGAGATTAGGTAAATTTCCTAACACAGAGATAAATGGTTGAGTGATACCAAGTATTGGTACACCTATTTATCAAAGTTGTACAGGAAATGTAGAGAACTATTTTAATTTGACTCAATAGTGATTATCTATATCAAACATTTGAGAGAAAGTGTAAAATACTAAATATAAATAAGATTACAGAAAGAGCAAAGTAGTAATAATATTGCAATAAATGAATAGTTCAGTAAAGCTATTTCAAGTCCATGTGTTATAAGTTGACCTATACTAAAGTGGACAACACTATAGACTAAAAGTATTTGTAAATCAAATTTCATTGAACTGATGTAACTACTCGTATAACTTAAGCAATCAATAAATAAAAATATCTATAAACTTATTCACATTTTACATTCAAATAGTATTAAATTTCAAATAGAGTTTTGAAAAAGTTTTTCATAATAGAAAAGTTTGCAAAAATCGAAAGTAATAGAAAGTAATATGATATAAACTAAAATAAAATGAAAATAAAAAAGAATGGGTTCGATATAAATTTGAAATACGGTTAAAACTGATTTAAATATTGGGATTGAATGAAATATAACTCACCAAATGATGGACGAGTACACAAATATGAGGACATATTTCAGGTCATAAGTTTAAGGGCGACAAAATAAATGAGTAAAAAATTTATATCAGACTCAGACCTAATAAAATTTAAATAAGTCACAAATTGGTTCAAACCATCGAAAAAATATAATTAATAATAATAAGAGTAGTTCGAGAAGAATGGGAAAAAACGGCTTAACTATAGCCGAACAACACTGACGACTATCTCAAACTAGACTAAAAAGTGTAACACAAAACTAAACTTTATTATTGCTAAAGTTTGAGTTGAAAGTAAGAGTGGGTCGTGGCTCAGGACACGGCCGGAATTACAAGTTTTATCCTGTGGGCACAAATCCTACTTTCACTATTGATGCGCGTCTTATAATTTCACAAATACGGAAGACTCGCAGGCATGAAATGAAATGAAACCATCGAATACATGAATACATAGAATACATTCATCGTTACGTTGGATTTTCCAAAAATCGTATATAAGAGATAATGAAAAATATTTGCAAACTAGAGAACCGTCTTCTTAACAGTGAATAGTTTGCAAATAATAAATAATAAGGTCAAAAGAAAAATTAAATTATTTCTTAGAAGATTTTGATTGGTTTCAAGTCTAGAGGTATTACAACATGAGAGGTATTAGTATTTGAATGAGAAACAGAAACTTTGCGGAAATTATTTAATTCACTTCCTGTCAAAATCGAAAGATACTGACCCAGACCTTATTAAGACCTGTATTTTTATTATGTTGTCGGATATATTCTATTACTATAACTCGCGAAATACATTCTTCTACTTATCAATAGTAAGACACAAATAGGAAATACTTTTTGCGAACATAAACATATAAACTTTATTTTTCTTCTTATTATTCTTATATTTTGATAAGTTTTAGCTCAACTTAAACTTAATAATCGTAATAAATAATACTTTAACTGTGCAAATATTAAGCAATAAGTTTTGATAAATCTTTTGATCACTTATTGCTCAAGACTGAGATCTAGTTCAACAAATCTTATTTTATGTCATTTTATCCTTTCGTATTATTTAATGCCAACTTATTATATGATTGCCGGTAAAGAACAAGTGTGAAGTAATAACTTATAGGTATTGAGTGGGTATGAAGTAGTGAATAAATTGTAGAAATAAAGTATCCTTAAAAACAAATAACTGTAAGCAATGCGGAAGTTTGACATTCAATTAATATCACAATATTTAACACACTTTAAGACATAAGAAACTAAATCTCGATTTGAATGAATGGGCGTTTGAGTAAAGACTTTAATCAAATAACTATTATTTAATATCTTTTACTTTTACTCTTAAATGAATTTCTATTCTTACGAAATAATTGTTAATCAATAAGTAATAAACTGCTTGAACTGCAAAAAATGCTTATCATTATTAACATATTTAATGTTATGCAATAAAAATATTAATCACTCAACAAATATTAAGTAAATTTCATTAATATATGAAATTATTCTTATCTAAAGACCTCTTTTAAAAATAAAGTTTAAAAAAGAATTTGAATTCAAAAATCAATATTAGAAAAGTGTATCAAAATTGCATATAAACTGTACTAAAATTAAAAAATAAAAAGAAAAATATATTGAGAGCAAAGGAGAAATTGAGTGAAAGTGTAAAATATAATGATATGAAATGAGACTCAAATAAGAGTAAAATAAGAGAGAAATAAGAGTCATATATAAGAGTCATATATAAGACTCATATATAAGACTGATA
>JAQIWZ010000045.1:0-35390 GCA_034697245.1 Malaconothrus monodactylus | reverse complement strand
ATGCATTCGCGTAACCCATCAGTAATTTGAAGATATATTTCCGCATTTTTCATATTTCAGTTCTATATTTTTTTCTCGCAAAATATAATAAATTTATTTTTAGATAAATAATAAACTTTTGTAAAAGAATTGTTTAATGGCTGTCACTATATATAAAAAGATGGTTTAAAATAAAATATCTTATAGTTTATCAACGCTTTTGGGTCTCAATGTGAATGTTTCATACTTTTTAAAGTATAAAACATTAAATTTAATGAAATTGAAACTTAAAATTGAATAAAACTGAAAAACATTCTTTCAATTTAATCGAATTTTTCACATTTTTTCTTATATAACAGCAATTATTGATAATAAAAGTGTAATTTTAAGTTGAATTAGACTAAAATTTTAGATAAAACATGAGTTTAGATAAAGCTTTGCAATTAAAAAGTTGTCGGAAAAAAGTTAAAATTCATTAAATGTATTTTTAGGTTTAAAATATAGAAAATCGTAAAAATATCAGAATTTGTTTTTCACATATACTAACATTTAAGGAAGTTATAAAAAAAATTCCTAATGGATTAAATCAAACGTAAATTTTGATTGTTTTTCTCAAACTTCTGACACAAGTTTATTGGCCACAAATGAATAGTTAAACTTTGATCACAGAAAATAAATAGTTTTATAGTATTGTAACTCAATTATAAAAAAAGATCTCGTGAGAAATTTTTTATTTTTAACTAACTGTTTAACTACTGGAATAAAACTCATTATTTCATTACATCCACAATAATAGGATTTTTTCTTCAGATATTATGCATTTTTCAATCAATATAAGTGTTAGTGAAACCTCTCTCTCGAGAAAAAATTTGTAATTAAATTAATATAGTATTAGGCTTTGAATGGCATCTCTTGTATGCGACTACATTAACATTTAATGTCATTCGTGTAAAAAAGTTGTTTCTCATCATGAGTTCAGCAACATTTAAGTTCACAATACATTTACAATCTATACAGGCTATTGATAACCAAACATTACTTTCTGTACCTTTTTTTCTCCCTTTATTCACGTAATAATTCTTTCATAACAACATCAAAAGTGCATCAAATGAATTGCATTATATTTTTAGTGTCAATATTGACTCAAACATTATTCATATGAATAATGAATAAAATTTTTGCAAAACTTCATTTTTAACTCTCAGGAGAGAACTAAATTCCGATAATTGATGTCTCTCACCAACTCTTACATTCAAAATACTTTTCTCTTTCAGAAATTAATTAAAATGTTTTGAAGAAGAAAATATGTCAATAGAAAACTTTCCGTTTTATTAAATATTTAAAGGATAGACTCGTCTTTATATAATTAATAATTAAATTTTAATTCGCATAATTATAGACACTTTCAATATAAGTAAAGGTTATAGAAGGCGTTTAAAGAGCTAATCATACTTTTAGATGAGTTTTTCCAATGAGTATGAGCTAATGAAACAAATATTTATTAAATAAGAGATGATTTCATTTTAAGAGCTTTTACAAAAAAATTTTTCAGGTACTCGAAGAAATTGAAATTTAATTAATTTTTTATTATTGAAACATTAGGAAGAAGTAGAAGACATATTTGCTATTCTAAAATTTAATTGATAAGAATGATGTGCATTATTTATTTGCTTTACAGTATCTAAAATTTTTTGAATCACTTTATTTCAATCAAATGTTTGAGTCGAAAAAAACTATTTTTTCATTCTTTTGAAAAGTGATTCTTGACAAAGAACTTTCAAGAACTTTAAAACCAGACATAAAACTAGACATTTGACTTTCAAAGAAGAGCTCATAAGTTTTGAGTCTATTATATTTTCAATGAATTCTTATCAAAATACCATTCTATGCGCGGAATCGATTTTCAAAATGTTTACGGCCAGATAATTACAAGTATTTCAGTGGTATCTTTTATTTGCATTCGAATGCAGGCCTGATCTTATATTCTTTTTAATCTTAAGAGTTAGACTTGGGTTGATTGTAATGGAAATTAGGCTTAAAAATTGTTAAAATTTATCTTATATGCTATGAGAGAAGTAATGAGTTTAAATTTTTTTTCTGGTTGAAAAAAAATTAAATTTTAAAAACAGAAAATTTCAATTTAGAAGTAATAAGCTGTGAATCTTTTAATATGAGTGGGTTTTCAAATTAAAGTGTAGTTTGGATAAAATTTAATAGAGAATAATCGTTGATGTATTGAATACTATTTATTGAACATATTTACTAAAAGTTTCTTAACAATTGTTTCATTACCTTTTCTCCCATTTTTAGCGCATTTAAATCTCAAATCGCATCGAATGAACAACAAAAGAAATATAAATCAAAATAAGAATAATAATAAAATTTTAGCAAAAATAAATCGGATCAAGAATTGAATTGTTTTTAGACTTAATGATTCATTAAAAGAAAATTTCCAACTGTTCTAAAAGTTCAGCAAAAACTATTTAATTGTTACGAAATGATTTCAGAGATTAGGGCTTAACGACTGAATACTCCTGTATCTATGATCAGAAGCCATGAATTCGAGATTAAATACTCTTGAAGTTAGAGAAAAAATTAGATTAAGAAAAAGGTATCGAAACCTTGACCACAATTGAAAGTCTTTTTCGTGCAATTTTTCTCATAGGAATAACACACAGGTTTGCGATAGTATGTTATCATATATTTGTAAAAGCAATTTATTAGTGATTGATCGATGGGTTAAAAAAACTGAATAAATGAATATTGAAAGCAAACAATTGGCTAAACACCTGAAGCACTTATTTTAAAAGCACGTTTATTGGTATATTGAACTTCTCCAATAATTAAAGAAAATTAAACTTTCGGCTAAACTATAATTTTAATTTTTTATACAAGGACTTTTCTGAGAAATCATTTTATATCCTTTTATTGAATAAATGTTTTTCTCAATTACGTAAACAAAATAATTAAAATATTGTGGGCTAAGTTTAACCGATTTTTTCAAAAATGTTTTTTCGTGATATAGCCTAAGTTGATTACTTTTTTGCAACAAAGCTAAGGACAAACATAATCCTTTCCTCTCTTATTTTTAAGGTAAAGTTTTTTCTAATGGACACAAAAATTTTCTATTGTATTCTATGTCATGAAAAACGACTTGAATTTTGAAATGTCGCACACGACAAAACGTGAACATCAATTCATATCAAAACCAAATCAGATGAAAATTGACTAAAAAAGCCATCCCTTTTTCTTACATCATTAGTTCATATCATCAAAAAAGATATACAACAATAAAAAGAAATCACAACAATTTAAGTGCTCATCATTTCACTCTTTAAGTCATTATTTAACAAAATGCTTAGAGCTCTATCTAAAGTATATTATCTTTTCTAACATAAGAATGTATGCCCTGATCGTCGCTATGCAGTCATTGTACTGCTAATCAACAATAACCTGTCCATCAGTTACTTAAGAATCGTTAACTAATCTTCAATTTGCCTAAAGCTCTAAATGCCATTTTCATAAATGAATCGCGTCTTTGTATTGATTCATAATCTTATAACTCGTTTCGTAATAGTCTAGAACTATGAAAATGGGCGCAACTCATAATTTTTAAAGTCAAGACCCTTCCGAATAGCCTCAGCAAAAATGAACGAGTTATGTGATTATTATTGAATGTGAAACTGAGATTTTTTCTCTGTGTACACATCAGTCATTTGTTATATAAGTTTGATCTAAAAAAATTGAGTTGATTTGTGACACAAGAAATTCAAGTTTGAATATACAAACAGTAGTTCTGATTGTTTGCCGATCTTTTGAATAAGGGTTACTGCAGAGAAATGTTTCACAATTTCTATCTTTAAGTTATGGACTAAAGTTTTGAGTCAATTTTTTGATTTTGATAAACTTTTGATCTCATAATAAATTATAGTAAGAATCAAATGCGTTTCTATAAGGATATGATTTTATGTCAAAACTATTTTCATGCGGTTTATCACTAGATAATAATAAAGAATTTATGTGTTGATAAAAGTAATAATAAATACTTAATTCTTGGCCTTCAATATTGATATAGTTTTCGTTTATACATTCGCTCATAAATAAATCTTATTCTAAAATATTTTAATGAAATATACAATCGATAAGAATGATGTATTTGATATCAAGTAATTTTGAAAGAATAATAATTTATATTTTCCCTTTTTTTAATCATAAGAATTAATTATTGTCCACTTTATTTTTAAACAAAAAAAACAATAATGAGATTAGAATTTTTTCAATCATTAACTAATTTTATATGAATTTAAAATGCAAACTCGTATCGCACGATCAAACAATGTTTATCTCAAAAGTTGATGTAAAAGTTGATTTAATATTAAAAGTAAAATTATGAGTGCATGCGTTCAATGAAAACTTTTGCTGCGAACGTAATAGATATTAATTTAGTTGTTATATTATAAAATTATTATTATTATTAAATTGAAAAATAAATCCTATTATTGAATTAAATTACAGATAAAATAACTAATAAATAAATTAAAATTTTATCCATCAAATTTAATAAATTTTTAAAATGCTTAACATTTACAAAATAGAGATCACTACCCCAAACAAATGAGTCAATTGTCACGAATATATGAAACTCCTATTTTCAATTCAATTAAAGTTTGTAATCTCAGTAAACAAAATTGAACAATTTAATTAAAATGTGAGCTTATTTCGTTTCAAAGGTTATTCCGTATTTCAACAAATGCAAAAATAAACTAAAATATCAAATGAAATAATATGAACCTATAGAGGAATAGAAGAAATAATTTTCGCCGAATATAATTCGAAAGTCACAACTATTTAAGTTTTCATCACGATCTCAGTTAAAGCATAAGTGTTCCGCTCGAAAAGGAGCAAAAGACTCAAAAAAAAGATTTGGTGATGAAAAATGATGGACTCATAAGTGAGAAATTAGTAAAGAAAAAGGTAGGCTTGTCTTGACATGATTTTCAAATCAACGTTAAACGAGAAAATA
The DNA here is from genome assembly GCA_034697245.1 of Malaconothrus monodactylus. NCBI lineage: Eukaryota > Metazoa > Arthropoda > Arachnida > Sarcoptiformes > Malaconothridae > Malaconothrus > Malaconothrus monodactylus. Next base: position 30,388 of record JAQIWZ010000045.1, on the reverse strand, counting down.
TGATGAAAAAATGAAATGATTGTAAAATAATAGGAGTGAAAGTGTATAAACGCCACTCTTTTTGTCCCGAAAATGAGCTCAAAATAAGTTTTCTCTTTGATGTTAAAACTAAATGGATGAGTATTTTTATGAAAGAGAAACAAGTTTTCTATTCAAAAAACAGAATCTCATTTTGCATCTAATCTACAAAATCTGGTGATGTTTTAATAATTTTCTTTTTTCTGGCCATTCAACCAACGATTTAATGGATTTCTTGTTTGCAGAAGAAATATCATGTGTTAAAAAATTCATGTATTCTTTTTTTATTATGAATTTGTAATGACCTCAAGATATATGACTTTTCATAATCAGAAATTTGAACTTTGCTTACATTTAGTTTTTTAATGTTTGATTGAATTATAAATTCATTATTCGTAATATATTCAGAACTCATAAAATTTTTTTGAATCATTAGATGTCTTAAAACTATCAAAACTGAATTGAATGTTAGTTTCAAAAAGTAATTCAAAACTTGTCTTTGAATAAAAAAATTAGGAAATTTAATGAAAGATAAATTGGAATAATAATTGGAAATATCATTTAATTTTGATTCATTTCAAACCCTCTTAAGATTTAAGATAACTGCTGAAGTTTACTTACGTTAAGAATAACTTAAGATATGCTCACAATTAGGACATGACTTAATTTAAAAATCAATCAAATGTTTGTTTTGTTAATCACAAGATAACAATCATTAAAAGTCATCTTTTTTTATTTAAATTAATGATAAAAGAGAAAACAATTTTTCAAATTTTAAATTAAATTTTAAAAACTGTAAAAAGTGTTAAACAAAATTTTCCCCATTAAGAGCTGCGCCTAGAAATTAAACTGAAAAAAATTAGGATTACCTCAAAATATCGATACAGTTTTAATGATAAACAAATTTAATTATAATAATTAGAATGAGTTTACAATCAATTTAATACATTTTCTCTGCCTTTTTATTGCCCGTAATGTGTGTTAATAGTTATTCTCTAATCTATTATTTAAGTCGGAAATGCAGTCTGTGTTTAGCGTTAATTCACAGTAAATTTTGGGTCAGTCACGAAAATTATAGTTTTTATTTTCGATTTTTGCTTTTAATTCATTTGTTCGCTTCTGACACTTAAGACTATTCTCGCATTTTCTGACTTATTATTTGGAGAAAAGATTTTTTTTCTCTTTAAATTTAGATATGAAAAAGTTTTTTATCTTTTATTTGAATAATTGGTTAAACTTATCAACAAAAATATCTAACGATTGTATTGTTTGAATTTAATGAGAAAATTATGCGATAGAAAGATGTAAATTAAGAAATTAGTGATATTCGAAGGCAAACACAAATAAAAGTTAAGTTAATATCAAGAAGAATAACAAACAAATAAAATAATTTATTATTTAGTTATTTAAATAAGTAGAACAACATATTTTTGATGATTAAATTATTAACTAATTCAATGTTTTTTGTATTGAAAGCTTATAAGAAACAAAAGTCAATAAATTTTGTTATAAAAAAATTTTTTTGAAAGAAAATTTATGCCATTTAAATATTTCAAACTTATTAATTATAAAACTTCGATAAATTGGTGGCAAAAAGTAAGTTTAAAAATTTCACTTTAAGGTAAAACGAAAGTAGAAATAAGAAATTTTATTATCTAAAAAAAATTTTTTCGGGCATTCGCTACAAATATAATAATATTAATTATATGGCACTCTTTATTCACGAGATAATTATCAGATTTGTAGCGATAAAATCTATATAAATGGGTTGATCGGCAGTCCAAGCAATTAAGTGTTATAATGCTATAAATCATTGTAACAACATTTTTATTACGAAATCTCTAATTGAAGGTTGAGATGAAAATAAAAGATTTTAAACAAGATTAAAATCAAAATTAAATTGAAAGTGAATTTAAATAGAGAGTATTTTTTTGATAGATCTGATTATTGAGTGATAACATAATTTTTGTAAACTTATTAAGGAAATGAAAAATTCATCCAAAGTTATCACATCCCATAGAAAATGAAGGATTTATATCTAAGATTGCTTTGAAAATAAATAAAATTTCATTACAGTTGTTATAATTTCAAGTTTAATTACTGGGTCTCTGATAGCAAATAAAATATTGATAAAATTCCAAAATTTTTTTAATTCAATCATTTATACCGAATGCGAAAAATTAATTAAGAAAATATTTCTCAAAATTAATGTTATTTTTGCTAAAATCAATTTTTCATTACCTTAAATGTCATTAATTAGCAAAAAGTTTTAATGACTGTCTCTTATTTGGAAATTAATTTAATATTAAATTTAAAAATTATGGAAATCGAGAAATTTTTCAATTAACTAATTTCAAAAGGATTATAGAAATGAATTTCGATAAAAAAATTGTTCAATATTGAGAATATTATACATTTGGTAAAAGTTTGAATGAGAGAAAGTTTAAATGCTTTTTTATGACAGATTTATTACAGGATTTCGCCCAAAATAAATCATAACACCTAAACCTTTTCTGATAAGTAGTTAATAAAGTAATCAAATAAAAAACAGAACAGTAGAAAATATAGGATTTGTGTTAAATCAGAAAATCAGGACTTACTTAATGAAAGTAAAACATATCCTAAACGAAAGTCGATTTAAGTTTCATGAGTTTTAGGAATTATGAAAGGAATGAAATTTAGAGGAAAGAGAAAAAAATTAATGATAAACCTGACAATAAAATTATGTTTTCAATCGCAAAAATATGTGTTACATAAAAAATTTGGTTTCAAGAATTTTTTTTTCTCAAATTAAGGAAATGTGAAATCAAACTCATTCAGAAAAATGAAAATTTTTTTCTCAGTCTTTGTGCAACAGATCAGTGAAATTGAAGCCAAAATGATTTATAATGAAGTGATTGTTATTAATAAAAGGCTAGTTTACGATAAATAATGTTTTACCGCAATTAATGTCCAAATTGTGGTTCAGGTCATTATAGATAAAACACATGCAAAAACTTTTGATAAATAATATTGATTTGCATTTAGTTATGTGTTTAGAATAAATAAAGTCTTCAGTTGAAAGGCTCATCAAAAATAATGAATTAAAACTAATTATTTTATTACACGATTTCCATAAAAGAAATTCAATGAAGAGAAAAAAAAAGTTTTAGGAAACAAAATAAAGAAGAAAATTGAACTCAAAGCATAAATAATGATGTTTTCGTGAATCAACAAATACGAAATCAAAGGTTAAAACTGGACTTTAATTAAGTTATTTTAGAGTTCACTCAATCGAAACTCAATGTTTTGATTGATTAAAACATTTAAAGTAAAGTTTTTAAGTAAATGCCATTAACAGTAAAAAAGATTTTAATTAACGTATATTTTAATAACTTATGAAATCTTTCTTAAAAAATATTGTGTTAAGAACTTATTGTTTCTTAAATCTGAATTTATTAAAAAACCCATTAATTATAAGTTAAATAGAAATGATGTCAATTGAACGGCAAATAAAGTTTGTTATGAATAAAATCTCAACAATTTTCTTTAATAATAAACATAAGAAAAAAAAGAAAATCTTTTCTTTGAAAATGAGTTATGAATTCAAATTGAATTTCAATTACAATATTTTCTTTCTAAAGCCAATGACATTATTGAAACATTTCTACATTCCTTTTACGTCTCTTGTAGTGATTTATTTAAATTTGTTTGGGCTCTGATTTGAAGGTTAGATAACAGTGAGAAATATAGAGAGACTGCGAATGAAGAAAAATAGTTTGAATGACAGATATTTGCATTCATTTATTTTTGAGCGAAAGACAAGTTAATCGGATATGAATTTATTAAAGCATTAGAAAGAAAAGATTTTATCAAAAACTGTTGCAGTACTTTTTCCTACGATTACTAAGAGTATTATGGTATCAAATAATTTTACATTTTATCCCTTTATTTCCAGTAGATTTTGAAGCAATTTTGAGCTATTATTTAAACAAAACTTTGGCAATTATTACAGTTTTTCAATAAAGAAACAAAATTTAATGACTTCTGAAAAATCAATATTCGATAGACTTGAAAATAACAATTGTTTTTTTTCTAAAACTTTATGAAAAAAATATTCAGTTTCTTAAATCTATAGCTTCTAAAAATTAGAAAAAATACTTTTAATTAAGACCCAAAAGACGACAGTTTTAATCTCTGGTAAGATCACAGATAACCGCGTAGTCCAATGTTTTTATATCAAATATACTGATGCAATGAAACATTATAATCGTGTGATTGTTACAGTTTTTCAAATAAATGGTTGCTATCGCATGAATAGTTTATTTAAATTGTTATCTTGGATTAGTTTTGGGCTTTAAATAAAATTTTGCGTATATTTAATAATTTGGAATAATTTCACAGAAAAAAATTGTTAATCGCCTTAAAAATGGAATTAAGATTTATATGAATTTTTATTTGCATATGAAAGTAATATGAAAATTATGAAACATTCTCTCGTGTGTTAAGATAATTGTCAGTTCTTCGATTTGCAAACTTTTAAAGATTTTTGCATGTATTCAACGTAATGACAAAATTTACAGTATTTACTCTGGACTTGAATTTTGAATCATTGTTTCAGTGGTTAAGAAATTTTTAATGAGTTCAATAATTTATGAGAAAAATAAAATACCAGAAAATATTATGAAATTTCTTTGCTATCAACTGAAAAGGAAGGAAATAAAAGCGTTGATGTCTAACGAAACTTAAGAATAGTTGTTAAAAATGCGAATCAAAAATATAACAATGACAGTAACAACAATACTATAAGAAGATTTTGATGGACGAGCTTTTGATTGCAGTTAATTCTATGACTGTTTAATGAGTTGTGAATTGGATACGAATTTTCTTATTCTTGAGTTTAAGAAAAGTCATTGTTTTAAGAGAAATAGATTAGTATTTAATGCGCACTATTTTTATGCTGAGAAAAAGTTCATGAATGAGTAAATCACTCAATCAAATGTTGAAAAATAGAATTAAATGATTTACTTTTCACCGAATGATAAATGAAATTAAACAAAACTTGAACTGAGAAATAAAGAATAAATCACTTCCGCGATTGTGTATATTATGTAAGAATTGGATTCTTTGCTAAATCAGTAGCAGAAAAAGAGTTGCTATAAAAGTAAATAATGATCAGAAAATTTGAAAAACAGTTTGAATTGTTCTCTTTTGAATATTAAGATTTTGAAACCACAAATATCACATTTTTTTTATCATTTCTTAGTTTTCATGTTTTTCAAGTTAATTACGAACTTAAGTATTATTTATGCAACAAATACAATGACTACTAATTAAATACCAGTTTTTAAAAGCTTTGTTTAATAGGATTTTAAAACCATTATTCATTATTTGTTAAAGGATTGAATGGTATTTAGCATTCATTGTAATAAAAAAGGTTTATTACAAAAATAATGAGTTTGAAAGCAATATAATGAGTGTTTCGCAGCGTGAAAGTAAAGGGTTCTGAATATTTCATTAGTTTCATTAAAAAATGGCAAAAGTTTAATATCTTTTATCTTATCATTATTTGAAAGAATATAAAACATTTTTCAGTATAGCTATTAAGCTATCAGTTAATCACTTGTCTTAAATTCAATTTATATTATGAAAGTTTGAAATCAGAAAAAAAGAATTTCATAAATAATACATGAAAAAGAAGAAAACTTTCACCTTTAATGAAAAAAAAATCCTGAGATTCTTGAGATCAATGGAAAGTATAGCCTAAGAAAAAGTCATGTGAAAATATTTTTTGTGAAAATAAAACTAGAATTAAGACCTGATAGCGCGCTATTACTAACCTTCAAGTTTTAACAGAGAAAAAATATTATAAAAGACGTAAAAAAGGATAAAAAGATTTAGAAATACCGGCGCTTTCATAAATAAAAGAGTATTATAGACTTTGAGAGGGAGAGAGAAAGAGATATCATAAGAAGGAATGAGAAACCGAATCAAATGTTAACAAACTATGCGAAGGAAACAAGTTTTTTTTAAGTCTCTTCTCTCACAGTTGAGAGTGAAATAAGACAATTGTCTAAAACTGTAAACTTGACAAGTCTTTTACAAACTTATTATAGCAGCAAAAAATAGCTTTAATTCTTAATACTGTCATTACAATTGTCTTCAAGAGAGTGAACATTTTGAGCAGAGCTATCATTAGAAATAATTATATATCAACTTAATATCTAAATTGATTTAAATTAAATATTATGTTGACTCAAAAGCTATTAATTAATAATTGCTTTCTTGAATTCAATCTTATATTTATTTATAGTAATAAAAAATGATAGCAAATGATTATTTTAATTTCAGTTCATTAGTTGTTACATTAAACTTGACTTCAATGAGCTACAATTAAGGCATGTTTTCACTTGAATGACATGAACTGTATTTAAATACTTTCATATTTAATGAGTTCGCAGTTATTTAACTGTACTTTACTTTTAGACTTTGATACTATAAATGCGTCTATAATAGACCAGAGCTCGAGAAAGTCGTGCTTTATTTTCCTAACTCATAGTTTTAATGTTGTTTTTGATTGTTTTATTAAACTTTTAATGAACAGTTTGAATATTGAATGGGAAAAAACAAAACCATTTTTGATTAACATATTTTTTTATGCAGATGTGAATTAGAAAAATGAGTTTTGATAGTGAAGGGAATATTTGAAATGAAAACTCAATTGGCTATTATTATGCAAAAATATCTCATTAAGTTTTGAACTCCAATTGAAAGTTTCATTACATTTAGAATACAAAAGATATTAAAAATATCCCATTCATTAATATAACCTAATTATGAGTCTTTAATGTCATTTCCCAATGAAAGGATAATAAAATATATGTTTCTATTAATTATAATAGAAATATTTTGAATGACACATAAAATTAATTACATTAATTAATAATGCAATAAACACTGTATTGAGTAATGAATTTATAAAAATATTTTTGTAATAAATATAGTCATAAGACCTTCAACTGATTCAATAAGAAAATAAAATGTTAATCAAAAAATGAATAACAGATCAAACTCTATTATTACGAACTGATTCAACAATTTAAGCAAAGCATCAAATCAAACAAGAGTGAAAAATTAAATACAGTTTTAATTATTCAGAAATAAATGATTGTTTCATTAAAAGTTAAACGCATAATAATGAGAATTGAAGAAAAAAGGTTTTATGCCATATTATGCGTATAAATTTCTACCGACAAAATTAAAAACCTAACCCTTCTCTACCTGCTATCATGAAATAACAGCTGCAACAAAACCTAGAATTTCAAGATATCAATAAAGAAAATATAGTAAACTTCTACAGTCTTGGCATTACATGCCTGTGAATAACATATTATAAGAGAAGTTTAAAAAAAATCAAAAGCGATTACAAGAGAGGGCAAAAAACTTTTCTCTCCTGTCGCTATTATTTTGACGAATCGGATACGCGCCCAAAAAAATTACAGCCCGTAATAATTATTATTATTTCCATAACATTAGGTTTTAGTTTCACTAAAAAAAACTAAAAGCGTAAGCGATTGTGTCCACAAAAGCGGTGAACGGCTACTCAAACAGTTGAAAAAAATTATTTTTGTGCCAATTCTTAAGCAACTCATTTTTTAAGCTTTTTTTAAGTCGAGCGATGCGTACAATGATGTGCACAACAGAGCGAATAAATTTTTTTCGACTATAATTACAGTTAAACTTAAATAGTCTCTAATTTTAGGTTTAATAACTGTTTTATGAGTTGTGTTGTAATTTTTAGTTATGACATGTTTTTAGAGAAAGTTTAGTTGACTTTATGCTAATTACACATTGAAAACATGTTAAAAGCATTTTTATGTCAAATCAAATATTGACTTTTACATAGGAATTATTTGAGCTAAAAATTCACAACAAAACAGGGGTTGCGATTGAAATCAAATGTTTTCCGAAATTTACTATCGATTTAGCCCTGAATTAGAAAGTTATGTTTGGCATTAAATTTAAGGAAATAAATATTCAAAAAATATAAACGTATCATAGATCTAATTAATGTTATTTATAAGTCTGATAAACGATTCTTTTGGACAGAACCAGTTTTTTCGCAGCTCAAATTTTTTTGGATAAAAGCTGCAGAAAATGCGAGTGGAATTTAAATTGAAAAAAATCTTTTCAAGTAAAAAAGAACTGAATAATTGCTTACGAGTTAGTTATTATTTATTTATAGTTTGCACGAAAGCAGTAATAAAATTACAAGAATTAAGAAAAAAGAACAAAACTTAACGGAATTTTTACCATTAAAGCAGTTATTGGACTAATGATAGAAATTATTATTTTTTACAGTTTTAATGATAGACTTATGTAATGATAACTTAAGCCTTTATATGAAGTAGGATATAATGGTTGATAAAAATTATTTGCTATCTATTAAATACTAAAATAACCGGTAAATAAGAGATAGTATTAGAGCGTTAAATGTTTGCCGCAATACAGGAACTGAAACAATACTTTATTGGAAGAGAAAATTTTCTGATCAACTGAGAAAAGTAGAAGAATAGAAAAATTTAAAGATAAGCCAAAGATAAAAACTTAAACTGGAATTGACATAAATTGATGGCTGGAATGAATTGTAGTAAAGTTTTATAAGTTTATGAAATGATTCTTAAGCAGTTTATTATATGAGAAATCATCATAATAATAATATTGAACTGAATAAAAATAGTTTGACTTCACTTCTGATAAAATAGTGCCAAACTTTATTTTAAAGTTTATGTTTGAACTTAATTCCAATTCAATGAAGACACTGTTACAAAAAATAAAACATTTATTTGATTTGAATGGAAAAAATCATTGATATATAACGAGTCTCAAGAGAAGTAAAAAAGGAAATTCATCAACAAATAATCAAAATAGAAAGCGCACAAATCGTTTTCAAGTTCTGATACTATTTATAAAAAAAGGTAAAACATTTTAGGAAGAACTTGTGATTCTTTTCTTTATTTTCACGCATTTCGATCATGACATTGGCAACTAATGTGACATTTTCTGACGGAATAATGTCTTGAGACATAAGTAAAAACTTACAACACCATAAAAATAAAAATCTGTGTATTAACAGTTATTTCTGGAACGAAGAGAAAGATAAGCACAAAATACTTTTAAACTGTAAATTTGATTATTTGCACGTATCTATTGTTGCAATAATACTTTTGTAAAACAATCTGTTCAATTCATTTCAATCAAATTTTCATTTTCAGGATTTTTTGAAATTATAAAAATTTTTGGAAGAGAATATTTCAACGATGTGTTTGATTCTAATAAGTTAGAAACTTATGAATATCTTATTAAATAACGATCAAAAATTGTGTGGGACCGCAACAAAATTAAATATAGCTCAAAAACATTATTCAATTTTTAGAACAGAATTCATTGGCTTAAGACAACATTTCGAAGTTTCAAACATTATGAAAACAAAATTTAACTATTCTCTAGCATAACACAATATGATCATAATTAATGATAACAATAAAGTTAAGAGTTTGCAGAAACACACATAACAAATGCTAACAGAAGAGGATTGTAAATTCTTCATCAAATATTTTAGTTTCTATTTTGTTTAATCATTGAAGAAAAAGCAGCCATAAAATTAGATTTAAGTTTATACAAACGTACATTTTTGACATAAAACTCTTTTTTAGATAACGATATGAAAGAGTGATTTATTATTTGTCAGTCTATAGGAAGAAAAGTAAAATAAGTTACAGTTTGTGAGTAACTTTTTTTCATACACATAACTCAATAATAGCATTAAATTCTATTTTTATTACATAATATTTCTCAAAATTTCAGACGTAATATGATTGTCTTATTCCTCAATCGCATGATATTACTGAGGAAATTGCAGTGGAATATTTGAAATATTTTTTTCTTAAGGAAACAGAACTTTCTTATTTATTTCCAAAACTCGATTCATTTTCCAATTTTGACCTTTAATGATGAGATCGTTAAAAAATCAATTAAATTAAATGATTCATTAGTTCGAAGCCATCAATAATTCAATTTAAATCAAACTTAAGCTCTTTTCGAACTTAATCTAAATAAATAAATTCCGAAATTTTGTTTTTTATTCATTATAAGGAAAAATTATTAGCAAAAGAAAGCAATAAAGATATGAATATTTTCGAAACCTTTTTGGGATAATTTCGTCCATTTCTACATAAAATAATTTTTTTTCTCAACTCAATAATGATATGAATTATAATTTTGTAGAGATTTTATAGACCGTGTCATCATATGATTTCCTAAACCATTATTTACTTTCTTGAAAAATTATATATTTTTTCCTTATTTTTTCTTCACTGCATTTTCATTCCCTGCTTATAATATTAAATCAATTTATAATTTGAAGATACCTAAAGCTTATCATAAGAGACAGTCAAATGAAGACTTCGACGATAAGTGGAGGCAAAAGCAGAGATAGATTAAAGAAAAGTGGATTTTGCTACTCGAGAAAAAAATCAAGTCATGAGAAAAATCTTTTTAATCGATTCGCTGCCAGCGAGTAATGTATCAAAAAAGGTAACAAAAATTAAATGAGAAAATTCTGAAATGTGAAATTCAAGGCAAATACGAGTTAAGGGAAACTTTTCCTCATTTTAGATAAGAGAAAAAAAGAGATCGTTTTACAAATTTTATTAAAGTTTTAGTGACTAAAAGTTATTCGAAAATTGAATTTCAAAACAGAAAAAATAACTTTTTAGTTGATTAACATTCAGTCATAAGTTGGGGAAAGTTTGAAAGCATAAGTTTATGCATAGAATTCATTGTCATAAATGAAAAATGATGTGAAAAAAACTTTTTCAATCATTGACTTCCCTTCAGTTTTAGTGAAAATAAATGATATGCCATAACATAAAAATAAAGCCCAACTATTTGGGCAATAAAGTCAACGCACAAATAAATGGGGGTTTTATTCAGTACGCGATTCGCTTTGGTTTTCAAGACAACTATTGATAATTAACTTATTTAGTGAATAATCCATAACTTTTATATGAATTTGAGCTTAAGCTAAAACATAATTTATAAATTATTAGTTAGCGCTTCGCTGATATCTTTTCAAAACTGTTTTGTCCTATTTTTTCCGTTGAATTAGAATTTCTTTTTACAAAAATTCATTTTTCAAAAGACAGATATTATTGTGAGTCTGAAGCTAATAAACTGTATGTTTTGAGAGAGATTATTAAATAGCTTAATATTCTATCATTTTGTTTGGTGTGGCTCTTAAATAAGCACAACAAAAGTTGTAGTGAGGGCTGCGTTGACTTTATATTTAAAAATGATTCGAAGACATGAACTTTTTTTTATTAGATGAAAGATATTTCGGTAAAAAAATTTTCGCGGAATGTAAACTAAACAACTGTTTCAATATTAGCACTGAATCGAAAATAACTAAATTAAATTGATTACAGTTTGGAAAAAAATTTTGACAAATATTCGTTGTTCAAAAGTTTCCCATTAATGCGAAACAAAATATAAATTCTAATAAATACAGTAAAAGTTAAAATACTTTTACAGCTTTGAATTTTTCACTATCATATGTGCGTCAAAATAATATTTCATTTGATTGTGAAATATTATTCTTTTTGATTACCGAAAATAAATTACAAACGATAATATACTTGAAGAAATTCAATCAAATAGAAAAGTTTGTAATTTTTAAAAAAGTAAAACCAGGTTTAACATTAAAGCAATTAATTTAGAGAACAATTTCTTCAGACCGAAAACTTATATTTCATTTAATAGTAGGAAATTTAGGTGAAAAAGTATATAATATATCTCTATGAATTGTGCACAGGAGTAGAGATTTTATGTTGAAAAACATTTTAAATGTTAGTTTAAATTTAAGTCAATTATATATCTCTCAACGCCTTTAAAATTAATAGTTTCGCACAAAATACGGAAATTAAGAGATTTTAAAAATAAGTTTTTGTATATTTTTCCAACAGAATCGAAAATTGTTTAAAATAGTATCAAAAGAAAAGAGTATTTCAAAAAGTACTCTTTACTTACTTGTAAAATATCATTTTGTTTTATCACATTTGAGGAGAAACTTAAGCGAATCCCAAAAAAAATTTCAATCGAATCACAAAACAGTTTTTTTGCTGTAAATATAGATCTTTAGCGATAAAACATTTTTCTGACGTATAAAATCAAATCTTTTGATGGTTTTTGGTTTTGTATCGCAAATAATATTAAAAGATATGCTGAAGAAGAGAGAAATGGCCCAAAAATAGAGCGCAGATTTTATAAACAAAATAATCTCTCTTTTGGTTATAGTCAGAGATCGGTTGAACTGATTTATCAATAAGATGTCAACTGCCAAAGAGTCGGAGGTTAGTCAGAGATGTGACAGCTGCCAAATTGTGCCCTAATATCAAGACTATTAACTTTTATCAAAAACGATAGAAAAAAATTTTAAACATTTTTTTCTTAATAAAGTTTTGAAAAAAGTTTTTCTTTACAGTTCAGGAAAGTTTTTATCCAATTTTTTATGGGAAAAAGTTTATCATAAGCTTAAAAAAATGTTTTCCTCTCTATCTCGATATCCAAAAATTTGTAGGAATAATAAACTCATTTATTGAATAAATATTTAATTTTGGGATTATTTTTCTTCGTTAGCGCACAAAATGAGTTCCATTTAAGCAGAAAATTGATGAGTTAACGAAAGTTCATGAGTTCTTCTTAATGAACTGTTTTTTAATCTTCATTAGCATTTAGAATGATTTAACTAATTGTCGCAAAAACACGAGTAATAATAAAAAAAACCTTTTAATACTTAAATTGCGCTCAAATTCGTTGCGAGAATAAAATTAAAGTCAATAAAAAGTGAGCAAACAATTAAATTCCTTTCTCTGATAAGAATCAAACGTAAACACAAATAAAACACTAATAAAAAACTTTTATTATTTTTTTATATAACACAAGAAGTTTTAAAGCCTTAAACTGGAAAATAAGAAGTTAAGTAAAATATATGTACGAAATTATGGGGCGTATTGTGTATCGTATGGACAGTCAGTGCACTTTCACTAATAGTTGCCGATCAGCTCTTCACTCATAAACTTAAACTGAAGAAGACAACAACCTTCGCAACACTGCCTGTAAGCAAAATTCAACAGAGAAGAGAAGCTAAGACTCTGTGCGCGAGTGAGAAAAATAAAATAAAAGTAAGAACTGGAAAAAGAGGCCGTATTTCATACGAAGTTTCCAGAGAAACAACCGGTGAAAGCGAGAGATGACAACCAATCCAATGAATACCTGTTTTTCTCATAACTGACTCGTGAGCTCAAAGTCTGTTATTATATTACAGTTGGAGACAAATTAATACGTTTTCAGTAACGGATTAATGCATTCGACAATAGGAATAATCTTTTCTAACAATAGATTTTGTGAACTTTTGAAACAATGCAAAATAATTTGAAAAAAATTCACAATAAATTTCTATTTTTACAACAGATTTTTGAATCACTGAACAGATTAATTCATTTGACACTAAAAATTTTTTTGTGACAACACTTTTGTGAACTTTTTGAATATTGAGAACAACTCGAAATCAACTAATTCTAAGATAGTTTTCATAATCTATTTTAAAAATCAGTTCCTTTTTTGAATTTATATTTTTGAATTACAGGTAAATTTCTTACTTTGCTATCTAGTTATCAACTGATCGCCACCTGTTCTGCAAAACTAATACACAGTCTCAGAACACGCTATGCATATGAGTTATACTAAATTATATTCAACTTTTTTCGAACACCAGAACAGCACAAGCAGTGAAAAAATAATATATGATTTAAAAGCGAACAGATTTTTAAAAAGAACAAAAGCGAAACTAAACTCATAAATGATAAAAAGCCATAAATTGTTGACTCGCTTTTGAAGAGTGAAAAAAATTCTCTAAAATTATAGCTTTAAATTTTTAAAGCATAGTTTGAAATAAAAAATTCTTCACTTTCTTTTATTTATCATTTTCCTACTTGTGATAAAATAAATGGTTCACTCCTTTTCTTCATTAGTTTCTCAGATTAACAGATGCGCTCATTTTCTGTTTTAGCTGATAATAGGCTTGAGTTATATTATTATTAGTTTGTATTTATTTATTATTGGCTAAAAAATTTTAAATGCATTTTTAATAGTATTACGACAGAAATTCCTATTCAAATGATTCTCAAATCTGATATCTCAATAGACTTTTGGCATTTGGAATCAAGACTTGTAGGGAATGTCATCGTTTGAGATTGTTATTTGAATAATTATGTGAATTATTCATAAATTGTATGTAAAAATTGAGAATAATAAGTATCTATTCGAGATGTATTTGACGTCAAATAAGTCTCATTTATTAGAAATATTGTCAACTTTTAGAGTTTGAAAGTGCGATCAATACAAATGTTGGCAAAATGTATTCACTAATAGCTCAGAGTTTTTTTTATCAATAGAGAAAAATTAGTCAGAATCTTAACCCAAGGCTAAATTCAGTAATACTAAGAGATTTTAGACAACAATTTTTATATTTAGAAAATTTGGAAATGAATTTTAGTTGACTTACATTTTTATAACTCAATTAAGAAAAAATTTTTTCACTAAAACATTTTTTAAAATTTTCAAATAGTTGGCAAACTTTGAACTAAACTTAAACTTAAAATGAAAAAGAATTCACTTGAAATTTGCATAAAGTTTCACTGACATCATAAACAACTTAATGATTAAGTTCCGAAATCAAAGGTAACTTAACATTTAGAAAATATTTGCGTGGATTTCTTATTGAAGTTTTAAAGATATGTTTCGTATTTCAATATTGAGTCTGCAATTGAGAGATTAGATAAAATTGTTTTATTTGTTGTCAATAAGTACTTATTTCCCTATATTAGTGGCAAATAGCGAAAAAATTCCACACCTATGATGACAATAATGTATATCAACGATAGAATTTTTTGTTTACATTTTTAGCTCTAATTATTTTGATGTTAATATTATTAAAGGCTCGAAAAAGTTTGAATTATTCGAAAAATTAAATAATTATTATGTTTAGAAATATGAAACCTTAACTAATATTCTTGACGTTTAATAAAAGCTCATAAAAATATTTTTAGAATTAATTGTTTAAAAATATGTTTCGCTTAAACTCTATGTATTCATTGAAAATTTTTTGCAGACAAATGGTCTGCGCATTTCTCCATAAAAATTCAATTAATCATAAACTATACTGAACTTAGAAATAATTAATTAATAGTTTAGGAAAAGAATCTATTTTTAGGCTTCAAGTAATTTTTGAAAATCGTGGTCAGAATTGTTTGTTTTTATGGGAAAAAACTTTTTCTGAAATTCATTACTAAAATACTTAAACTTAAATAAGGTTTCGAGAGAAAGCTTCAAAATTAATTACGAGAATACATGAAAGAGGTATTTCAAATATTTATAAGTTATAAACTGATAAGAAATTAAAATATCATTCAAATAAATAGAGAAATGGTGAGAAATTTTTTTCTCATGAACTGAATCAATGACTGCTTAACAGATGATAAGGAAATGTCAAATTTTTACTTCGATAAGAATTTATGAATGAAATCAAAGTTTTGGTTCTCATCTAAATCTACTGCAAATGACTTCAGGAACTAATATATAAAATAGACTTCACTTTAAGTATATTTATAACGGATAGCAGTATTTTTAAAGTAATTATTTCCTATACTTCTGAAGACTCGAACATTAGTTCAGACGAAAGACCCCTCGGGTTGTTATGAAAACTTCTCTAAAAGTTGAGCGCATTTTTAGTTACGGCATTTGAAGACTTAAAATCATTGAAGCGCTAAAACGAAAAGTAAATGAATCTCACTTTTTAGATGAGTTGAATAACTGTTGGTATTATTTCCAGCTTAAGAGTTAACTCAACATTGAAAGTAAAATTTTTTTGTAAAAACTTCCGAATTGTTGAGTTGTGAAATACAAGTAGAATTCAAGTTATTTTAAACAAGAATAGGCTCAAGTATTCGTGATTTTAATCTTTTTTATAAAAATTTTACGTGACTTAATATAAGTTTACAGTCGAAAAGTTGAGAAATCCAAATCACTTCATATATCACTTCTTCAATGCATATTTTTCTCCTTAATACAGTTTAAATTAAATTTTAAAATTGATCGAATTCGAAAAATTATCTAATTTTACTATAACTTAGTAAGGCTTGCCAATTGGGTCATTTCATTGCATGGCATCAATTTCTTAGTAAAAAATTTGTTATCATTACAGCCTTTCATAACATTATTGAACTGCATTCTTCTTTTGTGTTTTGTTTTTTTAGACAAATTCTTATGTGTCTAAAACAAATAATTTCAAAAGTTAACAAATATGATAATATTTAAATTATACTTTTCACAAGCAAACCAAAATAATTGTTAATTTGAAAACTATTGGTTTTCATTGAAACTAAAAAATTCCTTACAGTTGATTGTATTCCAACAATAAATACTTTTTTCTCCTGTTACTTAATAATACGACTGTTAAGTTTTGCACTAAATTATCGAAATTTATTAAAGAACAAGTGAAACAAAAGTAAACTCTGAAACATTTTCCTTATATTTGGAATATAAATTGAACCAAAAATTTTCAATTAATTCGTGAGAACCTGTTCGAGAGACAATTTGTTTGAGATCGAAATCTCCTCTATTTAATGATGACATTTATTCGACAAATTGTTCCCACAGAATATGGCATCAAATTATTCAACAAAAACCTTAAAGCAAGAAATAAAACTTTGATTACGGTTTCTATATTTTCAATTGCTTAACATTTTTAAACGTTGAATCGCGTGTCTCTTCAATAATAAAAATAGAAGAAGTTATGTCGGAATAGCCGGCAATAACTACAACAGTAGCAACACATGCAATACACGCTTTTTAATTGTAGATGATTTAAAAGCAATCGCAAACCCCCTCTCGATGGCAGAGAAATAAGTTTAATGCATAGCAGAATAGAATGTGTTCATAAAAAACCAGAAAATTTTCATCAGAAGCTTTATGGGGACCGAACAGCTGCCACAAATTCGGGAGAAGAACACCTGCGAGCGCATTACTTTGGTGTTATGAACACAGGTTCATAACATTGAAGTGAAATGAGACAACTTTTTAATAGGTATCCTCTCATTTGATAGATTGTTATATCCTTTCTATCGTTTTTTGGTTTCCATTTCTTTGGTTTGGCTCTCAATTTATGACTCAATCTTAGATTTTATTGGAATATTTGTTTAAAATGTCAAATTAAATTTCTCAAAACACTTTTGAGATATTATTTAAAAAATAAACTTATTTAAAAATAAACTTATTTCTCTCGAGAAACAATTCATTTATATAAACAAACGAGAGATTTTCAATTTAAAATAAATTTGGAAAATATTTTTTTATTTTAAGCGAGAAAATGAAAATTAAAAAAGAGATTAGATGTAATTTTTGTCTTTTATTTAATTATTTATCAAATATTTGGAAATTTAGATTACATTAAGGACTGAAAATGAAATGTTATTAATTAGTTCTCATGATCTCTCACACTATTTCTATTAATAACGGTTACTCTCAAATGAACAAAATTAAAATCTTATGATTTCTTATTCTGATGTTTCCCACATTTTTATTTAAGAAACATTCAGAAAAATTCAAATTTTTTTATCTAAATTAGAAATAAAATTGAAGTTTAGTTTTCTTTATTAATTAACTTGAAAACTGATTTGTTGTGAAAGTTGTGACATTTATTTCTCCCAAATTACTCTTATTTTTGAAACCTAAACAGATATTAAGTGATTCGAAGAAACGAAATAAGATTATAACTAATTCTATGGTATGGACACAAACCTAATAAGAAGTTGAGTAGATTTAGAAGTCCTGTGAGGCCATTGGGGTCACACGAAACCTACATATTTTTTGCCTTAAATACATATATAGTTATGAAGGTATGAGATGTAGATTGTCTTAAATGCTTAAGAAGTAAAAAACTAATAGCAATAAAGAATAGTTGAGTGGATTTCGACTAAATTGTAACGTTTTTGCCATCATTTTGTTGTTACGTGGGCTTTAATCGACATACGGGTGGAGTTCTATTACTGGTTGATTGAAAGATATAGATCTGTGAGAATCGGTCTTTTCTTTTGTGTCTTTATTTAATTCACTAGTTTTCAAGCCATTTCTTTTCAGATTTGAATTTGAGATTCTTTTAAACTAAATTTATTTTCCTCTAAATTTTTGAAAATTTTATTGGTATTAAAATTTTTTTTCTAATAAACATTGAATTTGACACAATTTTTACTCATAAACTAAAATTAAATTTAAATTTTGAAATATTGTTGAATTTTTTTTTCTTAATTTTTGAAAAAAATTTGAATAAATATTTCATTTTAAGGTCAAAATACTCGTAAAAATATTTTCATATCCAAAGTTTGTTAAAATGATTGATAACGAGATCAGAGATAAGGAAAAATTGAATTATTTAATAATTCAAAATTTCACTTTATTCTTAAAGTTTTTCTATATTTAAATAAATAATTACATGAATTTTTCCCGAAGAAAAAAAATTATATCAAACTTTATTATTATTTATGATTAAGTGCTTATAAATCGAGACAATTTTCCTATTATTTGGATTATATCTTATTATAATTGATTACTTACTTATTCAAGTATTATATTCAATAATTTTACCTTAAATTGAATACAAAGGACATGGAAATGAATACGAAATATAAACTTACAATAAGAAGAAAAATAAAGTCCAATCAATAGAATAAAAATGTGGAACAAATAACTTCTTTCTTTCTCTTATAAAATCTAAATTATAATAATTTAATAAGTGTTTTATTTATTATGTAAAATGCAAATCAAATCACGAAATGCTTTCTGAATAAATGACTCAATAAATAATGTAAAAGAGAAATAAATTTTTCGTTATAAAGGGTTGACACCAAAAGGAACTTATAGTAAAATAACTCAATGATAATTATAATTATTTATTTAATGAATAAGAAAATTGTAATCTGAATAATATTTTCTTTAAAAGAATTTCAATTAATTGGTCTTCAAAACTGAATTATTAACTATAAAAGTCTAGTCATTTCAGGATTTTAATGATAATGTATTCGTGAAAACTTTCATTAGAAGAAAATTTTTTAAGCTCTCACTTATTTTCAATGACATGAAAGTTTTGAATATTTGATAAGAAATTCAGTTAAAAAATACATAACTTTAGTTCATATTTACGACTGAGAACTTTAGAGCTCATTATTTTTATAAAATTTGACTCAATATAATCCCTGAGAATATTGTTATTATATGCATGAAATACACAAATAGTGATTTGTATTCAATATTATCATTACATTCTAAAAGAATTAGAGTATATTTCCTTAAAACTCGAGCTGTCATGTCATTCATCATAGATTTATGATTTGAACAAATTTTTTTCTCAAGTTTGTTAAACAAGTGACAGGTTTATAATTTAATGCATGAATACTAAACATTTTTATTCATTTTTCTTTTTTATATTTCCATGACTTCTATTACATTGATTTTAGAATTGTATAAACTATTGAATGCTCTCTGTATTGATCTGATTTAGTTTTTGTATTTGCTGTCAATTAAATCTATTGATTGTTTAATCATTTTGTGATATTTAGTATAAACGATAAAATAATCAGATCATGAATTTCTTATATCGTCGTATCATATGTAATACTTTTATTCATGAACTTAAATAAAGTTAAAAAAATCAGAAGAAATAAATGTAAAATTTTTTGCTCACCTTTAAAGCTGTAAATCATGTTTCATATCTTGAAAAGTCCAAAAATTTTCACAAGTTTTAAGCAGAGAATATTCTACTCCTAAGAATTGTTTTCTTCACCTATTGATGAGAATTAAAGCGAAACTTTAAATATTTATTCATAGCATTTATAACTTGGAAAATCTCATACTCTGTTAAGTAAACTAAACATATGAAAGACATATTCGATACGAGAATATAAGTAAACAATAAGAAACTTATGAATTTTGGTTCTATGAACTCTTCGATAAATATCAGGCTTTCTTTGAGTTATGGCTTTGAATAAAAGATAAATTTTAGTGATTATGTGTTACAGTAGGAGATAATTAAGTGCTCAACAAAATAGAGAAAAATATTTGATTTCATACATAATTTGTGTGCATTAAATAAATGATCTATTCATTAATTTTTGAATATAAAATAAACTCATTTTTCAACTATTGTAGACTTTATTCTTTTGTTGACACATAAATATTTGAGTTCAGTTTATCTTTTCAATGAAAGGAAATAAATGAATATTTAAAAGTCAGAAAATTGAAAAATTGTATTTTAAAATTCATGTAATTATTATTTATTTTGACTCTTCAAATGAATTAACTAAAGGAGCGTTTGCTTTTTTGAAAATATTTTCATTTTTCAATGAATTCGAAATTAAATAAAAACCTATTATGAAATGCATGCATCAGTTGAATAGCTATCTATCCGGAAGACTCTCTGTTTGATAGATAGGTAAAAATTTTTGGTAATCAATCTTTAAGTTCACTTACAAGCTATCAGTTTAATTAATGTATGTCTTCCACAAAACCTCTAAAATTACCGTTCATTTTAAGTTAAATGCATTTTTATACAACTAATTTTTAACTGTACTCTTGATTAAAACCAAATGAAAAGATTTAATGATCAAAACAAGATTTTAACGCATAATTTATAGATTAAGAAAAAATGGTTAATAAATTGTTTCTGATATTAAGGATGAAAATACTTTCGATCTATAGCTAAATATTTCTATAAGAAATATCAAAATCAAGATTAATTGTTCATTAAATTCATTTTTTATTGAGGAAAAAAATATAACGAAATAAAATGCAGTGTTTTGCTGGCAATCCCTCCTCTTTTCACAATTTTTTTAAGCCGGAGTTCACATAATATGAACATTTGAGGAAAAATCTCATCAGAAGCAAAAGTAGCGATCAATACATTTTCACTGAGCTCTCTGTTTGCTCCCTATCTCTATCTGTTTCGCACAGAAAAGGTCAGTCGCCTCACAGTCTTCTTCTATCATATTCGTGCCGATACATAGCTTACATACACATAACCGCATACAACACATACAACTACTATACAAGACAACAAAATAGGCAGCAAAACAATACGTACACGTTTTATTGCTTTAACACGAAAGAAGAATAGGAGGCCTCCAGAATAAGGTGGCCTTTGCTTCACAGCTGAATATTATTTAAGAGAAGGGCAAATGATTTTTTGTTTCTTCGTCGGAACAGTTTTTAAAGTACAGAAACACAACAGTAATTATTACTTACACAACACAAATATCTGACGCGAAGAAGAAGAATAGATACCAATTAAGTAATAAAACAAATTGTTTTTCTTCCTTCAATTTAACTTTTGCTCTCTCTTTATTGCAGTCAATGATCGTTTAGTGATTATACTAAAAGTTTTATTATTTTAAATACTGTTATAATTTTCAATTTTCTTCGGAAAAAGAGAGGATTTTTAAAAGAATAAGAGAGAGAAAGAGAAAGTCCTTAAGAGCTGTAACTGAATTAGAAAATTGTTTTTTCGGTCTGTTTTGATGGACGATAGAGAAAAATGTCTCCACAGCGCAGTAGAGGCTGAAAGAAATGTTGGAGAGAAGTGCGATTTCAGTCAACTCGCACGCACTTTAATCGTACGTTTTAGGTGAGCGCACGCGTCGCCTCTTTTCCATTTCATATAGATTTTGTACAGAAGTTTATTCTCTCTCTATTTCAATGTATTTCTATGTATGAGTTTGCCCTCAAAATGCCGTAAGCATTGATCCGTTATGCCATTGAACCGTTCATACGATAAGTGGAGAGAATTCAGTTTCAAACAATTTCTTCTCTTCTTTTACATATCTCTCTTCATTGTATTAGAATTTCTTTGCCTTAATTCACAGGTTGTTTTGTGACGAATCAGCAAATCCTTAATGAGCTTAGCTTTGAATCAATTTTTAAAAAGAAGTGAACTCTTCAGCAAAAAAAATTTAAGGTTTAATTATGCGAAACAAATGTTGAGATTAATGTGTATTAAAACACAATTTGATAAAATTCGTTCCAATAATTAATATGTCATTTAACTCATTCATAACGCCTTTAATACTAATTAATGAGAATTTATTGCGAAGTCATCCTAAATATTTCTTTTCAACTACTTTTTTCAAAATTTAAGTCCTGTTTAGATAACATGAATGTTTGTTTACTGCAAATATTTCTGTTCATTACAGTATGATTTGATTTGTGCTCTGATATCGATTCCAAGCAAATAATAGCTTTGAATACATTTCAAAATTGAAAAGAAATACAGAGACAAAGAAACAATTGTTTTTTATGTTAATTAGAATCTAACGATACGATCATAAAATTGGATCTTTTGTTTTCTTTTTCAGATGAATGAACTGCAAACACAATCGATCGCAATTTTTTTTATAAAATTTTAATTTTTTCTATTTAGTTATGGACTGATTTCATAAAAAGAAATGTTTACTGAATAAGTTTAAATAATTATAAACAAGAAAATTTTCACAATTTTCGTAATTTTCTGGCTTTCAAAATAAGTAAACAAATTGATAGAAATATTAATATTCAATATTTTTTCTAATGATTGTTTATAAATTGTTTCCAACCATTTATTTCCAAATTCTATTCAATAAGAGAGAGTGAATATAAGATTTAGTTTTTGCTGATATTTTTGAAAACTGTAATTGTGACAGCTTTGATAAAATCAATACAACTCTTTTGACGATTTGAAAGGCTTTGGGTGCTATTTACTAGTAAATTATAGCCCCAACAACTTATTGAAATTTAAATTAAAACTGTAGGTTTTGTTATTTAGATAAGATTAAGTTTAAGCTTAAACGGGGAACAACAAAATTATTTAGCCGTTAAAAAACTGTTAAAAGCAAATTAAATTTGATTATTGCAGTACAAAAAACTTATAAACTTCTGACTTTGGATAATGACAAAAATTTTCTGTTAGAAAACCCCTAATTTTTGAAGAATCAAAAC
The DNA here is from genome assembly GCA_034697245.1 of Malaconothrus monodactylus. Taxonomy (NCBI): domain Eukaryota; kingdom Metazoa; phylum Arthropoda; class Arachnida; order Sarcoptiformes; family Malaconothridae; genus Malaconothrus; species Malaconothrus monodactylus. Next base: position 7,255 of record JAQIWZ010000045.1, on the reverse strand, counting down.
TATTTTGATAGGAGTTTTATGAATTTAAAACAACTAAACATTTGTTCTTTAGATTAATGAAAAATAATTTTTTTCCATAGAATCGTAGCGGAGATTTTATTTCATAGTAAAGTTTATTTTTATTTTCGAAATAAGTTCTTTAAATATAAAGAATGTGTATTGACCGCGAAATCCTTTTTGAAGAGCATCTCGTCATCATTTTTGTAAAAACATCACTTCAATAACAGCGACACTTCACTATTATTCAAACACTATTAAACACACTCGAAAAAACTTTGAAGTGATGTTATGTTTTTTCGCATGCATTCAGCAAAATATAGTTCTTTCATGAAAGTAATTCTTTGTTGTCTTTTTTAAGAGGATCTGTACATCAAATCGAAAAGCGAAATATTGAAATAGATTTTTACTTATGAAATGATTCATTGATGGTTCGAATCTTGAGGAAACTTTCGCTCATTTATGGACTATATTCGAATCGTTTTTTCAATTTAAATGAATCAAAGTTTTTTCATCCAAAAAAAATACTGTAATAAAAAGAGAAAAACATCTTTTTGGTCGTATCAACAATTTATCGAAATTAGTATTTTGGCTCAGAAGGAAAAATTTTATGTTTGTTTGAGAAATATTTAGGAAAAATTAAAAATAAATTATTTTAATAATTTTGAAGCGAAATAAATTTTTTATACAAAAATTAATTTAAATATTAGATTATTGTGACTTTAATCTGATGCATACACACATACCTAAAAACATAATTTTACATAATATTTAAACAGATGCCCTAAAAATAATTCATCGCTCATATGAGAAAATTCTTATATTTTGTTAATTATGCACTGAATTTGAATATTATTTATGCGGGAAAACTTGTGCTCTATATTTAATTTAAAAATAATTTGTTTCGGTCAACAAAGTGGTTTTTAGTTTAATTTAATTAATATAACTTTCATTAGAGTTCACTTTTTGAATACTTAATAGGAATATAACAGGAATTGAGAGTTTAATTAATTGAATTAAATGTATGAATAATTGAATGAACAACAAAAATAAAATATTTTTGTGTTGAACTATAATTTCCTGAACTCATGAGAAATTTCAAGACTATATAGTTATAAAAAATTTCTCGAAGCAAAATAAAAAGTAAAATTTTTCCACAAAAAACCGCAAATTTCAGAAACTAATAAATTATTTGAATAATTTTTCAAATTATTAAATTTTCTTTTCATCGAAAATATAGTTCAGTTCATTGATGATTGATTTCTAATTAATGCTTATTTTATTCATATAGATATATAATCTCTTATCTCAAAAACTTTTTTTTCCAAACTCTTTAACAAAAGTGAGTGCCTCTGAATTTAAGAGTGTATTTATTAAACACTTGAATCGTTTCCGTGTTTGCGTTACATATTTAATAATTAATTATCGAATGAGAGTTAATGAAAAATCAAATTTTACGTTAAGTTTTGTTGTTATTATCGTGAGAGCACTCATTATAATTTATGGACTTTTTATATTTTTTCTCTCATATTAAGTACAGTTTTATGATAGGAATGAAAGAAAAAGTTCATATAATTTGATAACATCGATGTCATTATAAATCAGACTCAATGCTGTAGTAGAAGAATAGAAAAAATATATAATATAGGAATAATTGTCTTGTCTAGAACTCGGTCTTTATTCAAATTTTCACGAAAATAGAGCCAATTTTTTTGAGAACAAAATGTGTATTCAGTAGATGTTTGTCTGAATGTAGAGTTCGCGTGACTGTTGCTATTATTTACGAGTTATTTTAGCTGTGATTTCTTTCTCTTTTCCACTTATAATTGAAGCTATTTTTTATGCTAATATTTTTCTGGGTGTTGGTCAACAAAATTCATATTCAAACTTGTCTTTTAGTAATCAATATTATATTTAAAGCGAAAGCGAGACAAAAGTTTTTTCCTTTCTTTTTATGTTATTATCTACTTTTTGAAACTGTAATCAAAATAAAAATGCATTGAATTCAAGTTCAGTTCTGTTTTAGAATTATATTTGAAAATTGAGATGATTTGATAGATTTTTTTTCTAAAATTTAGTTGACGTAAGAAATTAATATTTTGAATTTTTAAATGAATTTCAAACTTTTTTCCATTGATTTTCAATGGAAAATAACTTTTTTATAGGTTTTTATGCAAACGAAAGGCTTTAAAAATAAGTGACTTTTATCACAAATGATTTTTGAAAAAATTTTGCTATAAAAGTTACACATTTTTCTTGAAAAAAAAGATTTAATGTAAAATATTCTTAAAGTAAAGAATTTTTTGAGTAACATTTTGAATAAACTTTTAGTTAATTCACACAATTATAAGAAATGTGCATTAATTTTAATTCATTTTTTTATAAATGGGAAAAATTTATTGTTGAAAACTTTTCTCAACTACTTTACAGTAGATTTTTAATAATGAATTTAGGTTTTATTTTATTACTTTGTTGTTATTTAATGATTAATTTGAAAGTATTATAATTTTTTCTTCAAATGAGAAGAAATTTTTCCTTTTGAAAAGACAGCTCAAAAAGCGGAGGACGATATGAGACTACTTAATAAAATGTGAAATTGATGCGTAGGCCTTAAGCTTAAGATCTCATCCAACCCACAAAAATACAATATCAGTCATGAAAAAAATTAATTAATAAGAAAATATTTTTTGATGGATTTATCTTATCGTTCATTAATCCTCATAAAAAAGACATTTTTTCATTAAAGAAAATTTGAATATTAGGACTGAATTCTTAATTAGTTGAATATTTACTTCTGATTATAATGGGGTTTAATTGTAAGAAAAAAATAAAAGCTCTTGAATTCAGAGCAATTCCCTTTAAGTAATTTATAATTTTTATTTTATATTCATTTCCCGTCTCTTTTCATGCGTAGCGAAAGGAATGTTTCTTTCCTTAATATATATTTTTTTTTGATCCGCACCCAAACTATTCGAAACATTGATTTCACTTGCTTTTAAAGTGTATTATTAAAATACTTTTCTCAACTTGAATGATGTGTTCAAAACTGGATTTATAATAATTATAAGCACTGTTCGAATCCATTTAAAAACTGTTAAGAATGAGATACAGTTAGGCTGAAAGTAACAGTTATTTTATGTAACTCTGATTTTGTCGAAAGAAAAAACAAGTATTACATTATTTTTATGACTAAAGGAATTTTTCTCGTCATTTCTAAACGAAAGAATATTATTTTATCCAAAAATTAGAAAAAGTGCAATACTTTCCAATTTGACATAAGTCTATAAAACTTCTCGCATCTTATTCTTGAAAAATGGAATTATTCAGATTAAAAATCTAAGTTTGAGAAGAAGACTCCTTCACTCATATATAATTTTCATGAATATAAAATCCTTTGATATATGTTATTATGAATTCATAATGTACTGCAAAAGATAATGTCTTTAAAATTAATGATTCCAGTCATCTATAAATTATAGTCTATAATCTTTTGATATGAGTTTAGAGACCACTTTTCAATTCAAAAACTTTTTTTCTCTAAAGTTTTGAATCGAGTTTCAATTAACAAAGAAGAACAAAAAATACACGTAATAATAGTTAAAGTTTAAATACTTGAACAAAATCTATCATTGCTTGACATCGAATTTTTTCCTTCATTTTTTATCTTATTCTTCATTTGTTCGCATAAGAGAATGAATAGATTATTTTAGAGCTATCTTTTAAACTTAACTAAAAATTTGCATATCTTTCTACAAATAAAATTTGTTTTTCCTAATTTTACTATAAATATATCCAATGAATTGTTAAATTAAAAAGAAGGAAGAATTTTCATCAATAAGTGAGAATTCATGCTTTAATAATTATAATAATATTTAAATGAAAATAGTTTACCTCAAGTTTAGTCGAAGAAATAGATCATAACATATCAAATAGACTTCATTCCATGGCTTATAATTATAATACTTAATTCACTGGAAGGCGCGGTCAATAATCATAATAACTGTATATAAACAGTAATTTTAGGCAAAGACTTATTATATTTGCCTTTAGGTCAAAAACAACATAATATATTAATATTTCATTTGATACGACTTGAGAATGAATTTCAGGTCAATGACACCTGAATGAGTACCAGAATCTTGTGAAGGAATTCTAGGATAAGTTCTATGCACTTATTAATTACATATCACAAAACTGATCAAACTATTCAATAAATGATTGTTCACGCATTTTGGCACAATTTAGAGCGAGTCTCAAATTTATTTACGTTCAATTCTAATTGACCGCGTATTCATTTGTTTACGATCTAAAAGTACATTTATGTATGGCCGGAATATCTGCTAATGCGAACTAAATACTTATAAATAACGATCGCTAAAAAATTCTGGACTTAGAATTTATCGATAATTATGCTTTTTTGCTATTTATTTTCATTTAAAATTATAGTTATTTGATTATTCACCGAATTTTAATAAATTAATTTTTTTAAACTTTTAAAATGAGAAATATTTAAACTGCAAATAATCAGTGATTATTATGATTATTAATCACTCGTTTTAGAAGTATATTTTTTACAAAACAAATATTTATAAACTAAACTTGAAATATAGCACTAGAGTCAAGAGTTTAATTGTGAATATGAAAGTTGCTTTATTTTCTTAACTTATTAAAGCTGATAGAATATTAACTAATGATTCATTTTAATGCATATTCTGATGGGTTTGGGAAAACTAATTACTGAAAAGAATCGACTACAACAAAATTTTTAACTTTATGAAACAAACTGGAGAGAGGTCTAAATTAATTACAACTTTTCATTTGTATGAACTTTAGTTTTATCTCTATTTTAATGAATATTATTTTGTCCAATAATTAAATGGTTGAGTCAAATTCTTGTAGAAGTAATCTTCGAAAATTGTTCTCATCCTGAAATCTAGTGGCAGAAAATGCGATTATCGAAAGGAAAGTTTACGCAATACTATCTTTAAATCTATAGTTACTAAAATTTTTTTCTAAGTTTGATCAAATTTCTAGCTATTGATAACACGTGATGGGGTTTCAGTCAAATTATAGCTTCTAATTTTGAAAACAAAACCGATAATACCTGTGTCTCAGAACATAGTAAAAAATCATAGACCTATTTATTAGTTTTATTCGTTGAAAGAATAAAAATATAAGGACTGATTATACATTTGCTATAATTTGATCGTATTTATCAAATGCAGTAATTATTCGATCAAAATCTATACAATTTTCTGTTTTATTGAATAAATATATTTATGTCAAGAGAAGGCTCACTCGTCACAACTAAAATCCTTTTTATTAAGTTATTTATTCAGCTTTTAATTTCTATTTTGATACTCGTACTCATCCTATTCACATATTATTAATGATTCTATTCGCCTATTATTAATGTTATATAATTGATACGTTGTAATTACAATATCAATAGACGAAACACAATTTCCAAATAAAACAAAATCATTAAATTTTCATAAAGGGTAGGAATATTCCTGAATATCAAAGTTGAAAAACGCTTTGTAATAACTTGTTTATGAGATTTTATTTAATTTTAAAAATTTTGAGCATAAATATTGTCGAACATTAAAGATGAAAAATATGATTAAATTTAAACTGACGTTTCTCTCAATTTTGGCAATAATTTCGATAAGTAAACAATTGAAATAAAAACTATTGTTCAATTCACAAAAATTTACTGACGATTGAATTTTTAATAGTTTTAGGCCAAAAGTGTGACAACATCTCATTCGATATAATTAAAGAAAATGCTGAAAATAATGATTTCGAATATTGTTCTTTCGCGAAGATTATCAAAGAAGGTGAGGGCAATTTGACTTTCACTGAAACTCAATTTACTGGATGTTCAGCTAATGTCTCGATCAGAGCTCACGGAAAATCGCTTCCAAAAAATGCCATTCAGTTTAACGCCGGAGAAAAAAAGACTGAATTGATTCAGACATTAGTTAAAGATAAGGAAGATTTTCGTATTTGCGCCAAAGGCTTGGGCTGTACTAAAATTGAAGGCGAAGTCTGCCAAATAAACTGATTTCAGGCATATTTTGTTACAGTTTTAAAAATAAGTTCAAATTTATTCAATTATGAGATTTCTATATTTTAATAATTTTTAACATTAAGTTTCGCAGAATATGAAATATGAGTCAACTTTTATTCAAATACAATTTTAGATTAAGACAAATTTTATAACATTGCTCGGCATACTTTCGCTTCCACTTTTTCCACAGTCTATTTCTTTAAATCTAACAAATCTCGTAAGATTTGTTTGAGGATTAAATACTATATTTTTTATCAACAAATATTTCAATATTTATGCACTATTTATTTAAGTTCAATAATTGAACTATAATTATAAATAATTATATATAAGTATTTGTATTTTATTAACTCTGGAAAACATTTTTCCCTTGTGTTGACTCGAATTCAATTTGTAAACAATATGTTTTGAAGCAATTCAAATAATTCAATTAATTTCATTTTTGAAGTGAACTAATAAAAAAAAGTTGCATTTATATTGTTTTGCTATTTGTTGGCCTCTCTGTTGACCTCTCAATCGCACATTTTCTAAAATTCAAATATTTTAGCCCAAAGATATGACGAAAATCTTTCATATTATGATCAATTTGAATGACAGTTAAATCTAATTTTAATTAGATTTGAGCCGAAAGTATTGTTTTAGAAAAAAATGAAGAATTTATTTTCTCAAAATACGTGTAAAAAATAATTTTATTATTAAGTCATATATTATTACAATAGAACTGATAGTTTTAAACTAAATTATTCACAATAGCTATTGTTTCACAAAAAAAGAAAATTTAGGCAACAATTGCCTTACAGTTGAATGGACTCAATGTTACACTTTTTTTAGTGAAATGCCTGTAATTTACAGGATGTGTAAAAATTAATTTCTAAGTCTCAGATTTTTTGTGTCTGTAATAAAAAAGAAGTTTTAATTTCAATATTATTTAAAATAATATCTGAATCTAAAACTAAACATTTAGTTCAGTTGTATATATACTAAAAGTTTTCCTAAGATTTTAACCTATTTTTTGCTCTTTCTTATCTTAAATTGAGTTAACTCTCAAAATAATATTAAAATTCTACACAATTTCTGAAACAAAAGTTATAAATACTGTATATTTATATAAATAGTTGAATATAATTAAGCTTTTGTCTCCATTACAAAAACTTGATGATAAACATCACTATTATTATCATTGTT
>JAQIWZ010000044.1:0-35566 GCA_034697245.1 Malaconothrus monodactylus | reverse complement strand
ATCAAATAAAGTCAAACCTAAAGCTATATTATTATCATTTTATTTAAACTATTATAATATAATTGATGCCTTTGGCTTACATTCAGTTTTTTGTTGTTTATTAATAAATGTTTATTTTGGACATGTTTTATGACATGTATATAATAATAATTATTATACTTCTTATTAAATATTATCAGAAAATAAAATTAGTTTCGCTCTAAAATCATAATTTGATTGTGTAATTCGAGTCTTTATAACAACTCTGAACTAATGATTTTCGTATTAAACCATTTTTTGGTCAACTTCTCTAATGATATATTAAAACTTATATGTATTTCATAAATGTTTTTCCATATCTGTTATTTCTAGAGATTGTCAAAATTTAATTGAAAGTTTGTTTTGATTGAATAATAGTTGGTTTTGAAAATAATTGCAAAAATATTTATACCAAAGACTGAATTTTTTTCATGACTGAAGTAGTTTTTGAGACCCCAAATAAAATAACTTAAACTTGTAAACATCCAATCATTGATCATTTAAACTACAGCTGTGATAATCAATTAGATATTTAGCATAACTATATCTCATCTCTTCTTTTCAAGATATATATAAAGCATATATTGATAATATCTTAAAAAGTAAATGTGTTTGAGATCACACCCAAATTAAACTTCATGTTTAACTTGAATTACCTGTAGTTAAAGCTAGACTTGAAATATTCTTCAAATCATTACTGCATACCTTTTTGTCAAATTCGATTCAAAATTTATACTATCAGTCGAATTAAATAACAAAATACTTCTCGAGTTAAAATTTTATTACTTCACAGTCTGTCTCGTTTTAATTCGGATTCTAATTTTTTCCTAAATAAAAAATTTTCTCTAAAAAATATAATTTTTTAATTGATTATTAAAATTCAAAGTTATGAAATGAGTTCAAAATGTTTATGATTTTTAATAAGATTTTTCATAGATTTTAAGTTTTTTTCAAATTTTTAAATTTTAGGCAAAATGAGTTTTAGTTCAAATATGCTTAAAATTTGTTTTCAAATAAAATTTGAAGTGAATATGCCTTTTGGCGATATATCCAATAGCCCTAATTGATGAACCGATTAATATTCTCTATCTATTTTTGAGATTCACTTTTGAAAATCTTTTCTTTTTTGTTGTATTTAATTAACAGTAAGAAAAATAAGAAATAATAATAAAAGTAATGCTTTGCGTGTTATCTAAATCTTATTAACTTTCGATTCAATTTACTATTATTAATGATCATTATTATGTTTTGATGTGATTTCTCGTGAACTTAATTATTGAGTTTGAAAAATCTCAAATTCAAAATATCCAATCAAATAAATCAAATAAATAGTTCAATAAATCCATTCATTAGATGAAATGTTCTACAATTGAAGCATTTCGTAAAATTCTTTTGAGAAACTTCAAAAAATGATTAACTAATTCATTTTTATGTTGAAAATTTATTTTTCTTTTGAATCGCAAACTTTCTTAATTAAAAACTCAATAGGAATTATTAATCTGGAAATTATCTTAAAAGTGATTCAATTTTGTCATTCAAGCCATGTTTTTAATTCTAAACTTTATCAATATTTAATTCATTATTAAATTTCGCAAAAGGATTGCTATGAAAAATATTTGTTGCGAACGAGTAGTTGACAACTGATTAATGAGCTTAAGCGAGAAAAAGAAATATTTTGAAGATTATATATAAAAAAATGAAATAAAATTCAATAACCTCTTAATGTATAGCAACAAGTTTTTTATTATGACAACTGTATGTTATACAACATTTTTCAGCAAACTTTATAAGACTGTGTTTATCATTTCAAGTAAAAAAAGTTATTACTTTTTGAAATATTGACGAGAAATTTCTTTCTTCAGAAGTTTCCTTAACTTAATTTTACAGCAATTTTTTTGAGTATTGTCTCAAAATCATTGCTCAGACGGAAAAAAATATCAAATAATGAACTTTAATAATAATCAATAGAGAGTTCAGCGAACCATAATTTTTCTGATTTTTTATGTAAAGATAAACTGAATTAATGCATGTTTTATTCATCTCAAAAATGCAACTTTTGTTAAGAAAGCGATTCGTGAAGTTTCAGAATATTTTTCATCAATAATCAAATTCCTAAGAAATTATTCATAACTTTATTTGAAAAGAGTTTGCATTTCAAACACATATCATGCGATGTAATTATTTTCGCTCATATCTTAATCAAGAATTTTCTTTTTTAATTATTATTCACCCATCAGTTTATCGGTCATTAGTGTATAGAAATTTTTTTTTCACTTTCATATTCATATTTATTGATAATTAAATGCATTTTTTCAAACTTCGAAATTCAATGACTTATTCAAAACTAAAAGCCTTTAAACTCTAGAATATTACAAACCCCACGAAAACCGAAAACTTATCTAACCTTCAAAATAGTTTTATCGCTGATGTGATACACAGTTATCTCTCACTCTTAGAAAATAAAGTAATTCATATTATGATTGTTATGTCTGTCATGTTCTTGATTAAGATGAACGAACCAACGAAAGGGTTAACTATTATATAATAATAATTGCATTATAGCCCATTCCTCAAACTCATGGCATCTCTCAATTTAAATTTTTTCAAAAGGTTGGGCAGAGAATGAGAGATCGTGGCAGAGGAGAGGGAAACACGAGAGAAACAAATATCTAAGAAAATGCTTAATGAAAGCTAAACTTTTTTTGTTATCAAACTTTCACAAATCAAAAGATGTTTTATATGAAGGTTTGAGAAATATCTCAACCCCTAAAATGAATATATTAAATGAAAAATATTTCATACATAAAAAATTTAATTTTGATTTGAAAATCTTTTTTTTCAAACTTTCAAAAACTTGATTTACGATTAGTAATAGATGGAAAACATTTATTGTTCTTCTTTTGTCAAAGTATTTTCGCCAATGATTATAAAATTTTTTGCTTAATTTATGCTCTGCTTACAAAAAATAAATGTTTAACTTTATAATTAAATGTTTGTTTTAAGGCTTCGCTAACACATTAAAAACTTTGGTTTTTTTCAGAGTCTATTTTTTCAATTTGTTTACCAATAAAAGAGCCACAAAATCAATTTGTTTTTGATGTTTTTAAGCCTCAACAATAAGCGAAATGCAGACTTTCTCAGTGTTTCGCTCTATTAGCTCATAGGTATTAGCGCTCGAGTGTTAACAATTGAAACCGACTGCCCATAAAAGCGCTTGCGTTTAATGACTTTTGTGACCAAATTGCAAAATATAAAATTAAATGAGATTTTCAATTCCCTTATTCTTTTTTCTTGTTTGGATTGAAGAGGAAATTGGATCAAATTCTATTTCCGAGATATATATATTTTTATTACATTTCTATAAAATGTTTTTTCATCACAATTTCGTTTCTATTTTGAAAGTTATTGTTTTTGTTCAATAAACTGTATAAATGCGATGTATTTTTATATAATCTTTAAAAGTGTGCACAGAGTTTATAATCTTAAAAGTCTTTATTATGGCTTTATTTTTGTAGTAATAGATCAAGTTTTGCAATAATAACCAACTGTTTTAGTGCACAATAATATGAATTCACTTTTTAATTCTCTTAATATTTACATAACATATAAGTGGAAGAGTTATTGCGTGACTTTTTCAAATATACTTTATTTTTCTATAAAAGTAATGTCTTTATAAGAAAAAAATTCAGTAAAACAATAAAACATAGATATACAAAATATTTTTCTACCAAAAACATGACTTAATAAAAGAAAAAGTTATTCACTTATATTCTGAAAATCCCCTTATTTTCAATATTGAAACTATTGAAAGAAAAAATCTAGTAATCAGTAAAGAAAAACTTTCACTTTCGGAAAATAAAAAAACTTTGATAAAAGAAAGTGATTGCCTATTTTGGCGAACACTCAATGACCCCAAACAGCTATTTATAATAATATTATTAAATTGCGCGCGAGTTTTCGGGAAAAGAGAAAGAAAGTGAAAGGAAGTAATAATATAAAAGAGAAAAAATAATAATTATTAAATGCCTCCTCTTTTCTATTGAAGCGATACTATTATGATATGTATCACAAAAGAATGAGGATTGAGAGAAAGAATGAGGGTTTCGGAGGGGAGGATAAGGGATAGGATATAGAAAGAGAAAAAGGGAGAGAAAGTTGTCAAAAGTGTGGGCACATAAGCTCAAAGAACATGATTGTTATCACACGAAATTCTTATATTAATATTCATAATTCATGCACTCATATGGCAGCCAAAACCCCCTCTCTTTCTTATATTCTTATCCGTTTGTGAGTAATATTTTATGCCATATTTTATTGTCTTGTTCTACAACTTGTTCTCTCAGATGCTTAGGATTTACTGTGGTTTCAGCTTTTCTTATTATTATTTTTTCTGAGCCTTCTTTCGCTGTGCAGTCTTTAGAAGTTTCATGAAAGTGAAAGAGGGATGAGATGAGAGGAAGAATACTGTAGAAGTGGAGACGAGAGTACAGTTTTTGGCTATCAAGAGAATAAGAACGGGAGAGATGATGATGAAAATGACTATTGAGATTAGTTTTGTTTAGGGTATTAGAAATCGTGACATTTTTGTCAACTTGAGAAAAACCATTTACTCCTTCGTCATTACTTTTGTTGAATGAAAAATTTTCAAAAGGATTTTTGACTTTCACTGAATATTATTTACCGGTATTTTGAAATTGATAAAAGTTAGAATAAGTCTAGATTTTAAAACAAATTTTACTCATTTTTTGAACAAAAATAACTAAACGATCAGTTCTTGAATGAAAAGTTTTGGAAAACTTTTGAAAACTTAATGAAATATTTTGATAAAAAAAAGACAAATTTAATGAATTATTTTTTCTTAAAAAAGCTTATTCTTTACGAAAAATAACGATTTCCCTCTCCCTAATCGATATGCATCAAAAGACTTAAGTGGACGGAAAATGTGTTATTGTCCAAAATGGGTGATTGCAATCAAGCAAAGTGGCCAATACTATGATCTGCGGTCATTCTAGATATTAAGGTTTCACTGCTATTGATACCGAATTAATACAGTCCCAACTCATTTTTCATTGTGAAATACAATCACTTCTTTTTTTAACAATAAATAAAATAAAAAATAAATGGGTTTTTGCACTTTTATAAAGAATTTTTTGCCGTTTTTGTCCGCAATAATAATAATAGGTTTTCATTCGAATACATAATATTTTTGATAAATATTATGATTGAAGTTTGAATTAGTAGTCATTCAACTTTTTTTTTCTCTGATAACAAACTATTATTACGTTTAGGGAATAAATAAATATTAATTTTTTGAACTAATGAACAAAACAAAAAAAGATTTAATATTTATTACTCTTTTAATAGCAATAAACAGAGATATTATTTCCGGGATTCGACTGTATTCTTGATTAACTTTTACCAAAATGTTAGTGCTTTGAATTTTTATAGAAAAATAAGTGCTCGAGTTTTTTTTCATTAACTTATCTCTAAACGCATAGCACTTACACTTCTAACAGTTTATATCGTTTATAAAGCGTTGAACAAAATATTCTGGAATAAAATGAATGCAAAGAATCTCAATCTTGTATTTTTCTTAAACTCTGATTTCGATTCATTAGCTTCTATTTGCTCTAAAATTAAATTCTTTTTTCCTTATTTTCTTATTAAGGTTTCGTTTTGGTGTTATCTTTTGAATTGAAAATAAGTCACTGAAAGGCATCGAAGATTGACTTCGTTTTTGATGTCAGTTTATTCTTGGAATCACAATCGTATGTATAAAAAAATCATTTGAATTTTAAATTTTCAATTTTTATACTTAAAATTACTTGACTTCAAACTGTCTTCACTTAAAAAACATGATAAAAACGGAATTTATTTTCTATTTTTATACTCAGATTTGTTTAACAATATCATAGCTTAAGCTTTGATTTGAATTTAAATTATCTCGTGATATAATATTCATAAGAGAATCAGAAACTCTTTAAAATTGTTTATATTTTAACGAAAGAAAGTATTAGTCGTGAATAAATTTCTGTCAAAAGATGCATTTTAGATGAATTTAAGATTATGTCTCGACTCGTGTCGAGCTTCTAAGCTTAGGCTTGACTTTGACACAAATACAGAGTATTTTAAGATATAAGTATAATTTTCTGACTATAAAATGTTCAAAAAAGTTTACAAACTGTCATTTTTCAATTTGTCTTATATTTTGATTAAATTTGTTTAATTTTTCTCTAAGTTTAGAGATAAATACAATCCATTAAGTTTTACCAAAAATATTTTAATCTAAGAGTTTTCTTTTCAATAAATTTTCAATAAATGATTTCGCTATTCAATAATTATAAATCCTATGATTAAATTTTTTATTTTTATGCTATTTTTACATAAATTCCAGGCATAATTCGATCAAAGAGTCATACCTTCAAAATAATTTGAATTCAAAACTCAAACTTAAAGTTCTGCATTAATCCAAGAATTATATTTCGTTTTTCTTTTTCTTTTTTTTGAAAAATTTTTCTAAATTGAAAGCATTGAACTTTTCATTCTAATTTGAATACTATCTGTCAAACTCTTCTTCACAAACTTCTATAAATAAAAAAAGAAAAAATTCCTTTTCTTCCATATGAATAATTGATATTTGCATAAGAATTCTTGTGCGAAAGAGAATTTTTATTTTGCTCAAACAGTTGGAAAAAATGTTAGAATCATTAGTTATTTTTGAAGAAAGTAATAAAGAAAAAGGCGAAATACTCTTTGCTTTTTCGATTCGAGATATCGTAAACTCTAAAAACTTAGTGGGTATTAATCTCATGAGGATTTACTCGCACTTAATAGAGAACGTGACACATTCTGAGCTTCAGATGAAAATAAAATTATAGTATGAATTATTTATTATTATTACTTATTATTGTTGGAGTTTTAAATATAAAGTTTTCAATTTCTATCTTTTTGTATAAATTTTTTTACTTCACATACTCTATGTCTCTCTGAATATAAAATTATTTTATTGTGACTTTTTTCGACCGATGAATGCTTTGAAAGCCTATAAAATTTTTTGAATAAAAATTTAGAAAAAAGTTCTTAAAAAAACTTTTAAAGTTCAAATCATCTGAAAAGCCTATTCTAAATAATAATAATAAAGAAAAACTTTTTACTTTTTAACCGCAATTTAAGAAAACGTCATTCATTTATTTGTATATATAATTGCCATTAAAAATAAAGTACAAAAATTTTGAGAAGTGAATAAAGTTTCAATTATATTAAAGTTTAGGAATTATAATAATTTAACGAGAAAAAGAGATCTTAAATCTAAACTTATCGTATGAGTTGTGCTTAATTTGAATAATAAATTTGCTTTCGTATGAACTAAATTTCAGTCATAATTTTGAAGTAATATTTATGGTTAATATGTTAGGAATTTATGAAGTAATAAGAGATGAGCTCTAAAATAGTTTTCATCTCTTTATCGTTTTTACCTGAAAATCGTTTTACACTCATATATAGATTCCATAACAGAATATTATATTCACTGAAAGAATTTCTATGTATTTTCTCGAGAGATAATACTTGATAGACATTGTTATAAATGATTGTCTCTTACATATGGTTTCAATGCCTGAATCTCTGTTAACATTTTTATTATATCTTTAGAGCACAGACTTTCAATTTTTTCTTATTTTGTTAAAGTATATTCACCTCTACTAAAGACAGCGAGTGGTAGACAGAAAAATAAATTTTTATATTCGAACCTAAGAGAAGAACTTAACTGAATATCAGTTTTTCAAAAAGATTGGCTTTAATGCAAATCTCAAATTACTGGCATTCACTCACTCTTCAAAGGGATTGAGAAAAATACATATAATTCTATGCTTTTTATTCATGAATATTTTAATGTCCAGAGAATTACTTTCACTATTTCAAAAGCAATGAAAATACTTAGTTGTGCATTACATAAAAGTTAGGAAACTCTAAAAAATACTGAAATTAAAATAAAATTTTATGCAGTTTTTCACTTAAAAGAAAGGATTAGTTTTCAAAGTTTTCTCTTTTTTTTAATCATAACAAAACTCTGTTTATCTGTCAAAACAAATGATAGCAAATAATAATAAAAGCTTTGCATAAAAAGGGCTGAAAATAAAATTTTAATATTGTTGCAAAAAAAAAATCTCAATTTCATTCTGTATGAAAATTTTATATCAATGTTATTATTTCCATATGTTATACACATATAATTCAATTCATGTTCTGAAATAGATATTCTTTATTAAAAATTCTGATTGCTTTTCGTCTCTCTCTCTCTCTCTCTCTCTCTCTCTCTCTCCCCACTTCTATCTCAATCTAACAAAACCCAACTGAATATATAGTGCGCGAACACTTTAATATTCAGTGAGAAAATGAAAATAAATGTTAGTTGTGTTGATCTCTTGGTAAAACTGATACCAGAGAGAAGTTGTGGTGTTTTCGTGTGATATGAATATCAAAATAAAGTACAAAACCCAAAAGAAAACAAATTTAAATATTTTCATACTATTTGCGCCTTAAATCACTTTTAGCTTTCATTCAGCCTCTGGTATTCACTGAGGATTTGTTCAGAAATTGTAATAATTATTACTAAACATTAATTATTTTTCAGAGAAGAGACTTTTCATCAAAAACATAATTATATCCAAATTTATCTGAACTGAAAGATTAGAAAATATAAATTAAAGTGAAGTGTGAATAAAAGGCCAAAAATAGAATAACTGACTCGTAAGACCTTTAGATATGAGATATTGTCATGTCTTCACTCTATTTGAGTAGTTATTGCACAAAACAATGATAGGAAACAATTTCGTTCCTTTAATTACTAGACGCCCAAACGTCTTTTCACTTTTTCAATACCAAAATAATAGTGTCATTATTTATTTTTATTATTATCATTATTACTAAAAAGCGAACACATTTTTCACGCATGAAATAAGATTTAAAAGGCAATGGCGTGAAGAATATAAGTTATACAGTAAAATCCTGTTTTTGATAAATCAGAATATTCTCAAATATTTTCAGGTAAAAGAATAATTTTTCAATCAAAATTAGGGATTATTTCAAACTTTAAAAGTTTCAACAATCAGATCAATAGCAGTCGATAATTAAGGTAAAAGTTAGGATAAAGTCATACAAAATTGGTGTACAATTCAGTCTTTACTAATTAGGTTTTCAACTGAAGGCTTAGACTGTGAGACGAAGAAAAATTGTTATCAAGTTTGCCCATAAGGTGAATCTCAATCTCTTCTCCCATTCCTCTTCTTCTCTCTTCCTATTATTTTTCTTCTCTTCGTTAATCTTGACATTAAATGAATGTCTTTTCTTCTAGAATTTGTTTTCCTTACTATCAATATTACCTCAAATATTTTCTATCCCTCTGCGCATAAAAAAACTTCAACAATGATTAAAACTCAAATAACCAATGGTTCTATAGATGTATGAATTCATTATTATAGTATAACTATCTCTAACTTAACCTCAAAGACCTTATGGATAGGGGTTTAGTTTTTAGGCATTTGACAAATTTGTTGCTCTAACTTTCTATTGCTATCTCAATAGAGGAAATTAATTTTTCTATTGCGAGCTTAGAAAATAAGTCATCAATTTGTTGTCAGAAAATTGTTTTCAAAATTGCAAATTCAATGATAAATGATTTTATTGCTCATAAAGAAATCTCGTTTCATATATTTATTTTGTATTCTCTGTCGTGAGTCAAACATAAATGTTTGCCAGAGTGTGGGCTATTATGACAACAAAAAAATCTATTTAACTAATTATTATCATGTGATTAATTTAACCGCTGAATAAACTTTGAAATGAACCGCTAAAAAATACCAAAAATGTTTATTTTGAACGATAAGATCATTAAGCAATTACTTATTTAAAAGTAATTTACTTTTTACAGTATAATTACTTCAAGTTTTTGAAGTTCATGTTTTTTTTACTTTGAAGATTAAATTATACACAAAACAAATCAATAAAATTGTAGCTTAGTTAATATGCATTCAATCTAGTCTTGTAACTAATTTTTAAACAATCGCTGCCTTCAAATTAAATTTACATATTTTACTCGATTATATATATCATTAAATTATTTACTTTCTAACAATCGCTTCAGTCATATAATTATATTTTTTTTAGTAAAACTTTTCTTCCCTAAAAAATAATTTGGTTCATAGCATGAAAACTATAGGAAATGCAAACTCAAAACTAAATAATAATAATTCTATTATTCATTTCTCGAGGCATGCATTTGACTGAAGAATACGAGAAAAATCGATAAACGGATACGAAATGTCAAAAGCTTTTGTTTTAAAAGATAGGGAAAAAGTTTAGATAAAATATCGGTTGTTGTAAATGCGAATGAATGCTCAATACATTTATTTGATTGAATTTTGAATTCAATACTACCACTCGATTACATTCCATTCTTAATGGTTTTCATAAGGAATGCTCACTTTATTGAGTTTAGAGAACAGCGAATATCACAAGTCTTGTATTAAGTGACAGTCTATATAATAGAAAAATGGCTTCAAAGGGAGAAACACAGAATAGCTATTAAGTGGTTAAAGAAAGTATTTTCTTCTGTCATACGTGTTATGCCAAACATCTGCTATTTTTAATGCCTTATTTGGGAAATTAAACATTTTTTTACATGCGTTCAGCAAAATAAGGGTTAAAAGGAAAACAGTGTTACAAATGATTGATTGCAAAATGATTCACGTTTTACACGATTTGATGCAAAAAAAAATTCCACCAAATTCTGTTTAGTTTGTGAATTGAAAGAATAGTTTTTGAGGCCATAGGAACAGATTTAATAAGAATTTTTTCTAACAGTTAAGAACAACTGGAACGGAAGGAAAGGAATGAGAGATATCTTATAGTTTAGTGTTACCAGTGATGCGGTTATAGGAGAAAATCGAAAACTTTTTTCATCTTCAACTTAGTATGTGATTGGCGAACACCTGCCCTCATATTTAATGACACGAGTTTTTTGGATGAAAGAAAGTGAATGAGAGGATGTTTAAGAGAGAGACAACTTTTTTTCTACCGCTGATATGAATTTTCCATTAGAGAGATTGAAAGAGCATTGATCTGAACGAACAATTATATTAAGACTTTTTAAAAGTTTATTTCTCTAAAGAGATTAGAAATTAATTTTTTAAAGTGTTTATAAATATTAAAAATCAATTATAAGATTGTAAGAAATATTTTCTTTTGAGAAAAAAATATTTATTCAATGAATTAAATGCTTTTAAAAACTTTTGAATTACTGAATGAATAGTTATTTAAAACATTAATTCAAATTTTGAAATGTTAAACAATATGAGTTGATTACAAATTCAAATTTGAGCCATTAATTAGTGTTATATCATATTTATTATTTGAAGGTTAAGTCATTTTCGAAATACATAATGAAATATTTTTGAAATAAATTCATAACTCAAATACTTGAATAACTCTTTTGTCTTCTACATAAAAATAAGTTTTCTTTCTATTCATTAGTTGATTCTCAATGACGACATGCAATTAATCATAATTTCACACTTATTATTATGAATTGCTTTCTTTCACATATTTTAAAGAAAGTATTGCATGAAAATAATGTACTTCACTCGAAGGTTAGTTATCTTAGAAAAGAAAAAAATCTTATTAAGAAACTAATTATGAAGTGATCGCTTCTTTCAGTATGAGATAAACCCTTTTTTACCAACTCCTAAAAATTCTTGTTTTTAATCAATTCTAACACGAAATCTTTTACTAATAATAAGTTTTTATGATAAATGCTAGCAATAAAACAAGGCTTAAAGTGCTTATGATTTAATGTCGATTTTCGCACTTTCCTAAATTAAGTTCAAGTCTTTTTATTCGTGTTTTTTGGAAAAAATTTTCTCTTCACTTGAAGTCAAACATGAAAAAAATGAAAGTTTGATAAATGTGTTAAAAGTGAATTATGAACACAAAATTTTTAGAAAAGTTTCTGATTTTTTAAAACATCTCTTTTGATAAATTAATTATTTCCTATGTTTTATAACACTATTAATAAGTTAATAAAATAATATATTGGTTTTTATGTGAATTGAATATATATTCAATAAATATAATGTCAAAACAGGTATTAATTTAGCAAATGTTTAACAGAAGTATTCATTAAATTGAGTTAAATAACAGTTTTTAAGCAAACTTTTAGTTATTGCTCAACAGAATGAAAAATGTATGAAAAAAACCACAAATTTGTTAAGATTTGAAACTAGTTTTTAATATGATTTCTTCGAAATTATATGCTTCGAAAGCAAACGTTATGATAATATATGAAAAAAAAAATCTTTCTTGTATTAAATCTTAAAACTATATTATTTTCTATCCCTAAAAAAAGTTAAAAACTTTGAGCGGAAAATATTTTCCTTCAAATGAATGACTAGAAAAGTGTGTTATCTGTTTGTATACAGTTTGATAGAAAGAAAAAAAATGAGAAGCGATTATTCCAGCAATCGATGTCTTACTGGCTCTGCTTAAGAGCCCATCCCATACAGGATTCTAATGCCTTATAGTCTATAACCCAAAACATATTATCATAAGTTCATTGCATTATATCATACATCACATCAATAGTGGATTAGAGATTATCGGTTTTTGGGAAACACTCTGTTATTTCTCTCAGCGTTACTCAAATAGTTCTGACACTTCACTTATGTTTTATTTATTATATACACATATTAAGTGTATTTATTTCTTTTGATATTTTTCCGATTCCCTTATAAGCAGTAATCCACTAATCAGTTATTGTCTAATACCGAATACACCCACACTATTGAGCGTAAATGACATTCAATAATGTTATACTGAAATAATAACATTATTAACATTATTGTAGATCTAGACTCACCTAAATATACGAACATTTCCTAAAACTATTTAGCCATTCAGGCATTAAACTTATCTTCCATTATATCCGTGAAATAAAACTTCAAGAGTAATAAAAAATAATTTATTGACTGAAGAAATTTTATTGACAGAAAATTTTTCTCATAAAACTTTGAAAACTTGAAATGTTCTAAACATCAAAATAATATTGAGTGAGAGATAAAATAAGAGAAGCAGAAAATTAGTGAAGAAATACTGAACTTTAATAAACTCTAATTTTTTAGGTTAAATTTGATTAAATTTCAAGAAAATTTTCTCATTTTATGTATTTTTTTATAAGTGTATAAAATACTCAACACTTACAATAGAGAAGACTTCATAATAAAAGTTTGCAAAATTAAAATTAATGAGAAGTATATGTTATGCAAAGCAATGCTTTGCATCTAATTTTCTCTATTCTATTCATTTATCCCTACCTTTTCCTCTCCTTTCATTTCATAGTATAGAAAGAATAAATTTTGTTCTGAAAGGATTTAAGCTTTTCTAATCCACTAAAATAGCAATTTATTATAACATGAATTATTGTTTCTCATTTATTTTCAGTGAACTTTTTTCGTTATTTTTTTTAATTTGAAATTTTCTTTGTTGAGAAAAAACTTAATTGATTTGATTATTTTTCATTCTTCAAAGACACAGTTTTTAAAAAGTTAGATCGCATGAAAAAATGTTTATTTTTTTCAATTCAGATCATTTTTAAACGATGATAAATATTCGGGCATTTATTTAAGTCAAACTTTTATGTTAATTGAATTTTGAGAAATCTTTTTCAATTTTCAAAACTTAATTCCTTTTAATTTTATTCACTTTGATATGCAATTGAAGCTTATATTTTATTTAATTTTTAATTGAATTTCTAATTTTACTGTCATTCAAAATCGTTTAAAACCATAACTACAACTTTCATTATTCTAAGAGAAAATAATTTTGTTAATGGAATCCTTCTTTTTCTCTATAATTTAACTTTTATTGTTATTTTGATTTCTTCAGTAACTTCTGTGATAGAGTTATTTCAACTCTATCTTCACTTTAATCCTATTCTCACGAAAAAACGTGGAATTACTAAAGAATCGGTAATAACAAAGAAAGTGAAAGGGAAGCACAAAATGAAAAAAAGCAGCGAAACAAAAGTCAAGCTAACTATAACTTGAGAGTAAATAAAACAAACGTTGAGGCAAATCATGAAATTTGCACATTTCAAAGTCATATTCCCATCACTTTTGAAAATAAATTCAGGCTTCATATGAGCCCACGTGCACACGAACTGTCAAATTAATAGTTTTATAGCAATCTTAAATAAATTGTTGCTAAGGAAACATTTTTCTTTTCATAACTTGATTATTAATTAACTTTTAATGGCTTTTAAGTTTTCAATCCTTCAAAAGTTTATTTAAAATTCATTTATTCTATAGAAAAATTGCTTTTTGATCCTCAAAATAATCTCAATTTTATTCAGTGCACAATTAAATTTTGAACATTGAATAAATCATAGCTGTTATCATACTTTGTATGTTTATTCAAATCATCTTTTAATTTAAATCATATGTTAATTGAATTCATATTTTTTTTGTTGAAACAATTTTTGTGTCAAACCTCCGCTTTTTTGAAGACTTATTAACTCAAAAGTTCCTTAAATTAATCGATAACTAATTATCTCGATCTCAAAAAAGAATAAATACTTCAAAATACTACTTATTTTTGAATTTGAATCTATGTTTTATGACTTACTCTTTAAACATAACTTTTAAATAAGACATAAATTCAAAACTCAATTAAAAATTTGCATCAAATTCAAGTATAAGTCTTAAAAGTTTCACACAATAAATATTCTGATAATTATTTAAATGTAAAATCAAAAGATATTTATGTGGTTCAAAAAAGTTTTCAAAATTTTGTTAAACATGGAGTGAGTTTCTGCTATCAATTTTTTGAATGACACCTCTTTATACATCATCCGTAGAACCGTATTATCCCTTTCTTTCTGAAGTGAGGCAACACCCAAAAAAGCATACATAAGAAACTTTTCTTAATATATTAGTAATACTTTAATGGAGTGATTCGCTAGCATTTTAAGACCTTTTATTTTAGTGCTTTTGCTCTTTCGCTTTCGGCGATCCTTTCTTTTCATTTTCTAACATCAATGCTTAAAAATAAATGGATTGAAAACTAGTATAAAATTGACCTCAAGGGGGTTTCATAGCTAAAGATCCGACAAGATATCAGAGACACTGCTTATTTGATTTGATTTTTTTTATTTTCTCAACTTCTCATGTGTTTGAGTCCAAGAAAGAGTGTCTCAACTAATTTAGTAGCTATTGATTTATGTCTTTAAAAGTTTTCCCCAAGTTTTTTAATCTCAAAAGTAAAATGTGTTATCCATTAATATTTAAATTCTTATTAAATTCAACTCAAAATCATATCCTAATTGTTCTCAAATTTGAGGACTTGGATAACAAAAAAAATTTATTTTTCAGACACTCCTAAAGCCCTCGATTTGATATTAAGTTTACAGAAGTATTAATTATTAAGTAATAAAAACATAATAGAAGAATAAAATATTTATCAATCCATTTCTCCAGAACCCAAAAGTTGACATAAATATATCGAACTAACGAATAGATTATAACATATTTTTTCTAAACAATCATAAACCATATTAAGTAATCCCATGATTGCCTGTACGTCACTTTTTGCTAACAAACTTTTCATGTCTATTATAGTTAATAAGTTCTCTAATTTTCTTTTGCCATTTTATCCGAAAAGGCTCTCAACAGGGAATACAAGACAATACATCAGTGAATAGAAGAAATCGACATTTCACTGACAAAGCAATAAACTAGTGAAGTATTCAAGCGATTGGTCATGCGTTGGGTCCGAAGCAACCATTATTTGAATATAATATCACTGCCGCTATCATTAGGACAAGTAATCACAACAACAATAACAACAACTCATTCTTCATCTTCTAATTTGGGATCTATTTCTCCGCATGACTATGAATTAGAACCACAACCAAGATTTGGTTCGAACGATAATCGCATAGAAATGACAACTCAATCGCCAAATCTGAATAATGTTACTATTGTTGATAATCATTCGGTTGTTATATTAACAGAAATCAATTCAGCTAAAGAAGTGATTAGTGGTTTCACACTAAGAGAGGAACAATGGGTCGCACCAGTGATGGCATTGTCCTGTCTTAATATGATTGTTATTGCGCTCTTTGAAATATTTGTAATCTATAAGGCGTGCAGGTATGAGATTATTAGTTGGCTTTTTATAGCCTTTTTATAACCTTCAAAATTCTCTCCTTTTCAATCCTCAGTCTTATAAAAGTCTATTGTTTTCAGATATAAAAGTTAATTGTTTTCACAGCTCTTTATTACATAACTATTTTGAGCCATAACTTTGAGAACTTTCACTTTTTTAATGTCATGACTTTTCAGATATTCACCATTTTATTAGTTTATAAGATTTTTTTTCAAATTTTAAGACTAATGAATTATTTTTTATCTTTTGGATTAATCGTTTTCACAGCTTTTTATAGCTCAACATTTTTTAGTTATTGCAAACTTTCCACATTTTAATGACTTAGTTCTCATGTGTTTTATTAGTTTATAAAACATTTATTCGTGCTTTAAATTTTAAATGCAATTCTAAAAATAGTCTAATTTTTCGAATTAATGCATTTTTATTGTAATTCTCTTAAATTAAATCAAATTATCTTTTTATTTATTCCTCGAAAAACTACTTAATTATTAAATAATCTAAACAAAACATTTATCATTCAATGAATAATTGATCGAAAAAAGAGGAGATAATATCCAAAACAAGACTACAATAACTTCTACTGTTAAGAACGAAAACAAAATAAAACTCTTTATATACAAAAAAAATCTTAAATAATAAATGAAGAGAAGAATAAATGGTTTAATAATTAATGAGATAAATCATTTTCAATAGACTAATCCAAAACCCCTGAAAAAACAAAATAATTGACAATTAAAAAACTTATAATGATTTGTATTGTTTGATTAGAACCTCACCATCTCGTCGGCACCTATTTCTGGGCCAAATGCTATTATTAGGTCTATTCCTATCGTCAGCCATAGGGATAGCGTTTGTGCCAAATCCAAGTTGGGTCTCATGTACAATAATAAGGGCCGGAATAGGAGTCTGTTATTGCCTAATATTTGCCACATTACTGGTGAAGACAGTATTCCTGCTCTCTCTACACACTGGTATATATCTTCCGGCTTCATATCAGGCATTATTGCTATTCTTTGTCATTGCCACACAATTCGCTATCGACGGCCAATGGCTTCTTCATCACACATCAAACACTGTTATTGATTACGTCGATGCCTTTGGGGCTGTTGTCTATAAATGTGATCATAACATTAGTTCACTTCTGTTGTCTTTAGTGTATGACATCTTTCTCATTGGTATGTCTTTTGACATTACTTTTGTTGTAGTTATTAATACTTCAGTTTTTTTGTTTGCTTTCAAACTACTCAAAAGTTTTTTCGCTTTCTCTCATAAATCAAACTTTTTTTTCATCGATAATACAAGCATTTTGTTTGATAAAAAAATATCTTATCTGTTAATCAATAAAAGTAAGATATGATAAGATATTTGAATTATTTGAAAAAAGGAAAACTTTTTTTTAATCTGTGAAAATTAGTACAACATCAATCATTTAAATAGAAATTAAATTTTACTTTCATTTTTTTATTTCAAAATTTTGATCTAATTACAAACAAAATTTGATTTCAAAACTTTATTTTCTTACAAACTTTGACAAACAGGAAAATAAAGCAAAACTTTTATCCATAAAAACATATGAACGAAAGCAAAACCTAATGATTTCCTAAACTCGTATTTTAGTCTTAACTCTCGATTCCTTACTTTTACTCATAATTTGGATCAATTCTTAATCCCAAAAGCAATGGTTTCGTGTCTATCGCTTCGAGCAAAAGGTCATCGCGAAAATCACGGCGAAGCCATGTTTATAGCCATCACTATTATCACATCAATAATACTATGGTGTGTATGGATTGCAGGATCGCTGACCAGTTCAAGCAATTATAGGGACGCTTTTATAGCGTTCGGAGTCGTTGGAAACGCAACCCTTGTATTCCTTATAATGTTTTTACC
The DNA here is from genome assembly GCA_034697245.1 of Malaconothrus monodactylus. NCBI lineage: Eukaryota > Metazoa > Arthropoda > Arachnida > Sarcoptiformes > Malaconothridae > Malaconothrus > Malaconothrus monodactylus. The sequence goes on along the minus strand of JAQIWZ010000044.1, from coordinate 17,446 downwards.
AAAAGGAAGACAATTAGCAGCAATGGGAAGAGAAGGCATGGGCAGTGATGATAGGGATCAGTTATCGTCACCATCTTCTCCATCAATCTATACGCCAAGCTTTTTGCATATAAAGCCCAGCCATTTGATACCATTGACCAAACCTAATGGCAATCTTTACAAACAATTTGGGACAACAAACGGCAATAGCAATCATAATAACAATCATATTAACCATAATAATAACAATACTGGAAATCATTACACGCATCACTCAATCAAATCCATAAATAATGGTTAGTTCATTGTTTTGTTCAATGCTTTAAAAATACTTTTTCTTCTTATCTCAACTTTACTTTTCTTACGACTGATTTATTTATTTTTAAACTGTGAAGAAATAAAATAGATATGCGATTATTATTGCCTTCTTTTTTTCACACTTATAATAATATAGTTTAGTGCGAAAATAATTTGATCCAAATTATACTTATTATACTTCTATCTATTCTGTTGTCAAATCTATTGATTTATCGTTTTTTGCAAAATATTGAATTCTTTCAAAATATTTAGAAATTTGTGTTAATTTTATTCTTTTTTTAAAAGTTTTTTGCTGAAAGTTTGAAAACTTTTATAATAATAGCTTTTGCTATTCGATGAACGCTTCATTTGAGTGATGATTATTTTATTACATAAAATATTTTGGTGAAAAAATGAGTAAAATATTTGCCAATAAGTAATATTGCATCAAATTATAAGAAGTTCGATAATAAATGATGTGTAAAACCGAAAACTATGCAATAATGAAAAAAATATGCCATAATTTTCAATGATTAATGATTGCGATCATAAATGCATGAAACGATTGAGCTTTGCATTAATAAAAAATAAGAAATTTGTGCACAACTTATTATATAATCCTTTTTTGTTACCTGAAAGTAGTTATTAATTATGCTTTTTGTGCCTAAAGTCATGTTTTTTTACTTTTCTCGTAAATATTCATATATTTTCTATTATTTTGTCTATTAGTTTAATTAAATTATAATAATCTCAAAATAAATGAGAAGTTTTCTTATCTTGAAATTTAAATCAAATATTTTCATCCTATTAGAGTCAATAACATTTTTATTTATTGGCTACTTAAACAACTTTTGAAAATCAATTCAAATGATTATTAAAACTCTTTTATTCCTTAATTAAGAAAAACTATCGAAACAGAAACTTAACTTCAATTTAAGATCCTATGAGTTATTAGAGATTTATCCAATTAGTATTCTTTCCTTGACTTTTGCGTAAAGAAATTTATTAAAGTCAGCAAATCCAGTACTAATTACAGTTTTAATTAATTACATTGAATACTCTCTGCTCCTTAATGTAATTCTGTAACTCCGGGAGTAAACGCTTTACATATAAGTTTAATATTAAGAATAATTAAAATTCTTGTGATTTTTTTTCTTTAACAAATTTTTCATTAAATAATGTATAAATATTTTGCTGTTAAAAATACTTGTGATCATCAATAATGATAGCACTAGTGCTAAAAAGAGTAATTGTTTCTATGAAAGTAATCATTAATTAGCGCTTCCATTGGTTACAGATTTATGATGTTTTACTATTTATTAAATCTCACAATAAAAATATTTATCATAAGATGCGGCAAAAATTCCATAACAAGTGAAACCAATTTGTTAGAAAGTATAATAAACTTTCTTCTGTTCCTGAATTTTGTTACGGCTGTTCAGAATTCAAGATTCGCTCTTGAGATACAATAACTCTAACTTTCACAATAAATGTTAGTTTGAGCTGTTATTTATTAGACCAATTTGTTATGTTGTTTATACTTCAGATGGATTTTCCGATATTCGAGTTGAATAAAAATGGAATTCTTATCAATTAAAAGATATGAGAACTGCCCACAGATCACGTTTTATCGTCTAATTGAAAACTATTTGCGAATAAATTGAGGTTTTTTTTGTTATTTTTTATTAGATTTTCCTGAATTATCCATTAAAAGGTTAAACTTAAGTTTTCTTGCGATTCGATAAGACATTTTTGAAAATATAATTATATAATTTTAAGAAAAATTTTTAATAAAACTATTTGGAACTTGTAATTAAGAGTTTTATTGAAAGTTTTATTAATTAAAAGGATATTAAATTTAATTTGCGGCAGAACTCAAAAAAATTCTTAGTATTAAAATTTTAAAGATCAGCATTTTTTCAACTTTTTCAGGTAAACAATTTTTGCGCTATCCTTTTGAACAAATGTAATTTTATAATTTTCTTTTTTATTTTCTGGTTTTGACCATTAGTTTTATTTAAATTGAAAAAACTATTTGCTAGTGAGAGAATAACTTCTTTGTCACTTTCTTTGGATAACTAAATAAATAACTTATTGAATTCGTTTATATGTTTTTAGTGTGAATTATTGAGTTGTTGTCAAGTAGTTATTATCCAAAATTTATGAGATTAGAAGAATATTTATCTTTATTTACAACAACCAAATTTATGTTCAATTTTCTTCACTTCTTCGTGTTAACTAACTATTATTGTGGTCTACGCTTACATTCTCCTCATGTTATTCGCATTATTGCTTATATTCAACCAGATAAATAAGTGAATACTCGGTCAATGAATACAAACTATAAACATTTTCTGCAGTTCAGTTACCGATTACTTGAAATATTTTTCAAAAAGCATACAGTTTTTAATTATAATTAAGTTTAATTACATCCAAAAAATTATTAAAGGGATGAAATACAATAAAATGTATTGAAGGAAAAAGGCATACAAAGCGATTATTTGCAGATTATGTGCATTGAGGCACATCTTATATAAATTATGATTCATTTTGTTCAAAGATTCTCTTGTTTTTAACGCATAATTTTCATTATACTCTTTTCATATATGATAACATTCAATACCACTCCTTTTCTCCTCTATAAAGACTGTACCTCTCTTTTGATATGCATTCCTTGCATAATATAACAGTTGAATAGTTGGGCTTATATTTGCATATATTCTTTCTATTCGCTTTATATGGTATACAATCATAATTACGCTATATTTGTAAAGATCAACTCTCTTTTTTTAATGTTAAGTCTGAATAAATTACAAGATTATTGCAATCATTAATTTGAACGCTCATTTTCTCTTCCTATTGTTATGCTTTGTGGAAAAGGGGAACTTTTTTCTTGTTTCATATTTATATTGCAATCATTAGTTTGAAAGACTTATTATTTATGGTTTAGAATTCTTTGTTAAATCTGAATTTCATGTTATGATAGTTAACAATTTTTATTATATTATTCAATTAGATTCAAAACAGTTATAAAAAGAACAAAATGGCTAATTTTTTATTCAAAAGATTTTAATTAGAGTCGATTTTCTTATCGCAATAAAAAAACAAATTATTAAATATATGATATATCAGAACAACTTTTGAGCACTTCATTCGTAACAAGTTTTGAGGAAGAGAAAATTTTATGCGAGCCTTCGAGTACTGATATTATATCATTTGCTATAATTGAATAATCATTTAAAGTACAGAAACTTCAAATTGAAGTTCAATTTTTTCTTTGCTCTTAATCTAATGCAAAGCTAAGGAATGATAATTTTGTTGTTTTTGTTTCAGTTCCTGAGATCAAGAAATAGTTTTACCAATAAATCAGCCCTTAATTTAGTACCCATTAAAGAAAAAGTGATCTCATGATTACTGGTATAAATTTCGTGAACAAATCATTATATGGAGTGTTCAGCTTTTCTATTGAAATTCATTTGCTCGCATTCCGAGAACAAAGCAATAATTCTCTCTGTTTTTATCGTTTTATGGGGTATTTATTAACAATTCAAAAATAAAATCAAGAAAAAATTTCAAACTCGAATAGAGTAGTGCTTTATTAGAAATCATAGGTTACTCACGAATCTAAGAAATTATTCCTCTTAAAAGTCTGTCTAAACTTTAGACTCTAAAGTCTAGACAATCTTTAAGGAAGTTATTTATAATACAAGATTAGAAATTAGCTAAAACTAAATTTTAAGTTTAATCAATTTAAAGTTAATTCAATGGTTACTATTCAGGATTTTTCAGGGAATGTATTTTTGATTACTTTTTCATGAAATATAAATTTCAGTTAATAAAGCTCAACAAAATAGTCGAGTATTCAAATGTATTCACTCAGCATTCAAATTGTAATAAATATAATTTAGAAATTAATTTTTATTTTACATAAACTATTGGGAGCATTAAAGGTTAATGTCAGGCTAACCAACAAATTACGACAGACTCTTAAATCTACAATTGAAATGAATCATACGATAAGTCAAAGATCTTGATTGGAATCTGTTGCTGATGTATGGCTAATACAAATTGATTTATTTGAGCGTTTGGGTGAATGTACATAATTATAAGAATGTCCGCTGAACTTTAAATTTAATTCTTGAAAATTTTCAAAATAGTTTTTTTAGTAATCATTATTCATATTACAGGTTTTTCTAATATTACGCTTGAAAAATTGCTATTCATCGAGATAATGAATTTTTTACCGACTAATTATATTGAAATACAGTAGTCGAACATTCAATATTTCGTGGGATATAATATTTAGCAGAATTCGATCAAATTTGAATAATTGATTTTCGATTGAGCCAAAAGGGTTTTTTATGAAGAAAAATGAATACTATGATCATTAAAATACATTTAAATAGCCCTCTAGTAAAACATTGTTAACAAATTATTTTCTAATTGCTTTTTAATAAATTTTTTCACACAAATATCAATTTCAATAATATGTAAAACTGCTTCTATAGATAAATATTAACTTTTTTTCATAATTAATTAAATGCTTTTAGCATTTTCTTCTTCATGTAATAGATATTTGAAATGCTTCATTAATTCTGATGCAAAAGATTACTTAAACAGTTTTGTGTTCAAAATATTCAAGAATTTTACTAATGATATGTTACTCAATAATACCTATGAATTGCAAAATGAAGTTGCAGATTAAAGTTTTTTTGGATTCAAATATTTCAATTAAATTCTAATAGTAATTCTCTGTTAGGAATTAAAATTTATACATATTTTGACCCCTAAATTGAATTGAATCTTAAAGTTGTGATTGTTTTCTACATAAATATTAGATAAAAGGTTCTATTCATTCGATATTTGAAAATATTTTTATTGATGTTAATAAAAATAGAGTTTATGGAATATGATTTATGAAATATTTTTATTGTTTACAAGTGATGAAAATTTCGATTATGTTAAGGACATTGAAGTGAACATCGCTTTGACGTTAGAGTAGAAGGAGATTGAGTCAGAAAAACATATACTTATTGAATAACATAAATTCTTACAACAAAAATCGATACTTATTTCCATATGTAGTAACTTTTTTGAGTTCAAATACACGAATAAATCTCTCCTGAGAGACATTTAGGATGAGGACAGAGTATAACTCGAATACATCTGCAGTTTCTTATTAATAAATAATATAAAACTTCTCTATTTTTACAAATATGAGACATATTTCAATTTTATATACAGTTTACCTTAATTTACATTTTGAATAGTACTTTCTTTTATATTTATTCACGTGAAAAAAGTTTCACTTTTCTAGAGTTCAATTATTTCTTAACAAATATGAGTTCATTCCATTTGACTTCAAATATAGGGTTATATAATATTTAAGTGTAGAAAACGTATTGAGAAGAAAAGTTTGATTCGCTTTCAAATAATTTACAAACAATACAATCGGGTTATTATTTATTCAGTTATTTTCAATGTGACCCTTTGGGTGTATTTCTGGCTCTGAATGAGATGAAAAAAATGAAGAGAAGAAAGTTTGAAAAACTATTTTATTAAAACCTGATTTAGAAAAATGTGAAATCAAGGCTTAGCTATTCTGCTATTGTATTGTTAGGCAAGTGTGAAATCTTTAAAGCGTTAAGTCTCTTAAGACTCTTGTGTGAAAAATAAACTTTATTTTCGCTTCTTTTGAAAGTGATTTATTAAAAACTCTTTTATAACTTAAGCAAATCAGTTGAAAAATTATCTTATTTCTTATTTAATCTCTTTTTTATAATATATAAAATAAATTTTCTTCTTATTGTTACACTTTTTAGATGAGTTTCAGATAACAGTATTTTTCAATAAAATATCGAAAATGTTAGAAAAAAAATTGATTTATTGAACTTTGCGTAGAGTTTTATCTTATAAGTCGTGGGAATACAATAGATAGAAATCATTTTTAATATTTGGAGAAATAAATTTTAATTCATATAAAGATCTCGCGCATAACTTTATTCAAAGAAAACAATTCATTAAAAATTCTTATCTAAACTATTAATGAAATTCTTCCGATACTTGTGTTGTATATTTAAGAATAAGTATAACAATAATAATGATTGATATAAATAATTGAGGAAAAAGTACTTAAAACTTGCGAACTAAAGAATGTTAAAAATACTTAAATAATGAGTAAAACAAACGGATATTTTCTAAAGCCTTAAAGCATTTAGGATTTACTGAAAGGAAGAACAAAAGTAATAAAACAAAAAATAAAATTCTTCCTATGCTTTTCTATTTCCATAAACTAATAACTTATCATTAATGTCAATGTTATACACAGTATATAATAATTTGTTGTTGAATTCAATGACACTAATTATGATCTTTTCAAACACTCCTTTTAGCGTGAATTTAAACGTTCAAAGAAATGGTATTATAACGTGTAAAACGTTTATTACTTAACCTTTTTCTCAATTATAAGCCAAGAAATTGATAGCAGAATAAGAAAGCGATAATAAAACTTATTTATATCTTTAGTTACAATAATTTGTGAAATGCTTTTGTCTAATCACGTATTCAACACTCGTTACACATTAGCAAACATTAAGAATAAAATTTAAACCTGAGCTCAAATTTTCTTTTCACCAATTATTGAAATTATCAAAAGTGATAAATATTAGCCTTTAATGAAGTTTTTACACATTTCAAAATTACACATTTTCAAGCAGTTAAAGTCATTTACATGTCTTTTTATTTCTTTCTAAAAGAAATCTTTCATAAATCAAAGTGTCGGACGATTACTTAATATTGACGATAAATAAATCATTTTTTTCATTATTAGATAATTTATTGGAGATAACCCCTTATAATTCGATAATAATTACATAAATTACTTGTCATTAGCAATAAATTAGTCTATAATGATATCAAATTTAATGGTGAGGCATATTTTCAAAGTTAATTAACATAAAATTTTTATGAACAAAAATATTCTCATTTATTCCTTAACATTTATAGCATTTAAAAAATTTCAACTAAAAGTTTTTGACACAAGTAATAATTTCTTTATTGCAAATAATTTTTTTAGAATAAAATTCTGAAGTTTTTTTTGAAACTATTCAAAATTCAATAAAAATTTATTAAAGTTTTTCAATAGTTTTGCAAAATAAAAATAGAATCCAGTGCTCAAAGTGTTTGAAATTTGAGGGTAAAAATAGAGTAACTTTAATACTAAGTTACGTGTTATACAATTGAAGCTAAGCTTCTATTCTTTGAAAAGCTTTCTCTGATATGCGACACTCAATAATAATAAGAGAATATAATAATAATTGTGAATAATACCGGATATTCGTGTGAATGTATGTCGTGATTATCTCTATGATCGTGATCTATAAATTCATTGACACCAAAAATGTGAAGTTTGTGGCAATTGTAAAGTGTGTGCGATTTCTATAATGATATATTAGTTGTAATAAATACTCAATACTATAAATTATATATATTTTTGTTGGCTATCAATGCGTTTCGAAAAGTTAAAAACATGTTATTTTTTCCAACTCAAGAATTCAAGGCTTAAAACTCAATAAATTCAAACGTGAAGTACACCAACTTTAAGCTCAAATAATTGAAGTTTCAATACATTTAATTTGATTTTAAATAAGACACTAATTAACACATAAATAATTTTAAAATATATAACTTAGATATCATTTTATTTGACAGGTAATAGTTATTTGAAAAATAACTTCAAAATCATTCAAATTACGCAACCAATCAAACAATTTTCTGATCAATTTTTTGAATAGAAAAATACTTTTCATATTATTTTTCTCCTTTAGACTCACTCTCAATGAAATGAACTTCAAAAATATCAAGTTTTATGACTTTTCTTTTCATTTTTTCTTCTTTTCACTATAAAAACCTTCAAATTGTGAACATTTTTTAAAACATATTTTCAGATCGTTTCTATTACATCCCACCTCCTGGTCCACCACCGCCTCCACCTCCTGGTCATCGCGTATGGCGTACTGGCTGTTATCCTGCCAGTTATGGTCATCATTTGACCCCATCAGAAGACACTTACTTCTATCCATACGATCCGCAAACACGACAAATACATCCAAATCCGAACGTGAAATTCTTTCGTGCGCCCATTTATTGATTTGTGACGAATATTCTCTACTATTACTATAACTATAACTACCATTAATACTACTTCTACTAAACTCTTACAACCAAAATAAGTACACAAAAAATGTTATTTACGGTTTCACTGACTTTTAGAAATAGAAAAGGAAAAAGAGGTCGAAATGTCGAACAAAGAATAATAATATTTTTTATGACGTGTAAAACAAAAGATGTTCGGCACGAGTTTGCCATTTAAAGGGGGGTTTCGATCATATGAGACACGCATTTTAAGGTATTTGTAAAATTCACTTATCATTAAAGGCATACTTTTCTTGTTTGGAAACTATTATTTAATAATAAAATAAATTGCATATTAAAACGGATATCTTGTTTTCAAATCATTAAAATAGTTTCAAAATTTTTTACGATTCATTTTAGTTCTCATAATAATAATAATGATTTTACTTTCTTTGAGAAAACATTAATTTATTTATCAACAAATAGTTAACTGAAAAACAACTTATAAAAAGACACTTTAATTACTAATAAATACTTCTTTTTACGACACGTTATGTAATAATTTTCTAATTTGTTTGAATAAGTGATTATTATTATTACATAAAAATTATTCATTTAAATAATATGACAGAAAAAATATTAACATAAGACAACATAATCATTAAAGAGAAAACATTTTCTCAAACAAATGTATACATATAAAACTTTTTAAGAAAACAAATTTCTTTTCAATTATTGAAGTTTTTTTTTCATTCAATTAGTGTCAAAACTCTAGTAATATATATTTCTTTGTGATGTATTCATGAATTTTTTCCCATTAAGAATCTATATATAAGTAAAGTAAATGTCATGTAATTTACATTATTATAACTAATTTTTTGAAGTTTTAATTGATTATAACTATTATAATTGTGACGAATCTGTGCTATAATTAGTGGAAAAGTATATATAAATTTAGAAAATCTAAGAAAAAAAAGTTATGTAAAACATTTATTAATAACATTTCTCTGTTTTAACCGTAAGAAATCAGTTATAATGCATATGTGATGACACAATTTTATTGCTATTAATAATAATACTTATTAAATATTTAGTGCAATGACTGTATAACCTTTTCATCTTATTTTTCCTCTAAAAACATAATTTTATTTCATATCAACTATTTCTATATTACACCCATTCGTGGTTTGAAACAAATCTTATATCACACCCGATTTGGATCTAAAAATAGCTTTAAATCTTATATTAAGTTTATTCTTGACGTTTGTTTTCTAGAAACAATTGACTGTCGGTTTGAGTAAAAAGTTTATAAATCTATAATAAAGTATCAAAATTTTGATTTTAAAATGATTTCCCCAAATAAATTCATTTTAATGATAAAGTAGAAGAAGGGTTTTGCAAAAGATAATTTTCATCACATAACTTAAGCCCTGGTTTTCTTGGATTTATAGAATGAATATTTACAGAAAATGTGTGCTCAAGAAACAAAATCTAATAAGAGTGAATTCGAAAAATAGGTTAACATTCAAATAGTATAAATGTCTCAATAAAACTTTGTCTATAGGAAAAATCAATGACACTTGAAATAAGTACAGAACCGAAGAGTAATGGATGGATCTGTCAATTGAACGAAATGGAAAAGGCTTTTCACTGGCTATAAGTGTATTGATTTTGTTCGCATTTCTAATGATTAAAATTTTGTACTAAATCGATAAAAGTAAAAAATTATTTTTTAGTTTTTTGAAACTGGCTTTCAAGCCATTCATCAGAAATTTAATTATTATCAAAAAGAATTTATAGAATAAAACCTTTTCATGTGGTTTCTGAGAAATGCATTAGATTTTGAGTAAAATCCTTTTCCTTTTTTCTATCAATGAGATTAGCGGCAGAACTTTGTCTCTTTTTTATTTTGATTAGTATTGTTGAAAATCTCGTTCAATCACTTATTTCTATTCAGTGCTCAAATATGAGCGAGATTTTCACAACAATACGAGATTTCAAAAAAAATAGAAAATAGATTTGAAGCATTTGGAGAAAAAATTCACAAAAAAAGAATAACAAGTAAAAAACAATTATAAGTTCTAAAATTTTGATGTTTTAGACATTCAAGAATAATCTTAAGGTGCGCTTATAATGCATAACAATCGTTCAACTTTAAAAAATCTATTATAGAATGTTTAGTGAATATTTATGATTTATGGCATTACTAATTATTCTGAAGCAATTCTTAAATAAACATTGAGTTAAGTGTATTTACATACTTACGAGTTAGTGAATATATCCCAAAGCAAACAATATTACTGTATTTTAATTAATAAGCTCTGAATAATAGAAGCGATAACAAGGCTGAAAAATGTAAGATTTTTGACTTATTTATTGAGCGCGAACTCATTTTTGATAATTAGTAAACGAACTACAATATTAATATTGAAATACGATTAAGCCATAAATATGAAGTTATATTTTCTATAAATTTATTGAATATTAGAACAAAAAAATTATTCATTGATAGAAGTTTTTATAAGTTTATAGAAAGAATAAATTTATTTCAGGGCATAATTAGGTTTTAATACTCTTATTATAATTCTCTATTTTTAGCAACAAGAATATTAAAAAATAATTAGTGCGTAAGAATTTGAAGAGGAGTAAAGAGTACAAGAATTCTGATATAAGTAGAGCACAAATAAGAAGTTTTTCTGAGCGAAAATCTATTTTATTGATTAACTCTTATCGTGAAGAAGTATTCAATCTTAATATAAACTTTCAAAAAAATGTTCGCAATAATTATGCAGAGATTTAAGTTTAAACTCTTCTTAAATAGTTTTCTGAACAAAATATAAAAGTAAAGAATCGATCAACAAATACCTTATTTGAAACTTTTAAAAAAATCAAACCTTAAGGCGAAAGGAAATTAAAGTGAAAAGTGAAAAAAAAGTTGAAAGTATTTGAAGGTAGATTATTCTGCATTCAAAGCATTGCCTGTAATATATGTTTTGAGAATAAGTGGTTTTGTTCTATTTATTGACTCACGACATGTTGTCGTAAATCTAGGGCTGGATTAAAATCAAAACAACAAACAAAACTCTGAGTCCTATCGTATTGTAAGTCTTATATTTCTTTATTTATCACTAGTTATTGGGAAAGCACATAAGACAACCATAAATAAGTCTTGAGAATGAACTTTGACAGAAAAGTAATTCTCTTCCGCGAATGGTTTTAATCAAATTGCAATTAAGCCTAACTTACAATACTTTATGTCATCTAAAATAATAAGACATTTGTATTTCTTCTGTTGTTTATCAGTGTTTTGTCAGCAATTTGTTCGTTTGACTAATAGTTCTCAGATCTTAATATACAAATGGACACAATTTTTCTCTATCAAAATATAATTAACAACAAAAATATTGCTTCATTTGAAAACGAGGAGATATTCTTAAGAAAAGATTAATATTTAAAGTTTTTAACCATCAATTTTGTCAATAATTTTGAAACAGTCTTTCCTAAACTCTTTCAAATTAATTTTCATGAGAAACAAAAAATTGATTTAAAGCTCTTTTTGATGTCAAGGGTTTGTCAAATTGGAAAAAATTTAGGCTAAATGTGAAAGTGATATAAGACTTGTATAATATATTTCTTTTGAAAGCAATAAAATTTAGTTCAATCCCAACTCAATCAGCCCTCGGGTAAGTCATTCTTTGAGCATAAAAAGTTGTCTAAACACAAGAGTGTGTGAGAGAATTCTCAAGTATAAGAAAGTAATGTCAACACAATTAAGAAATAAAGACAATCAATTGTTAACAAAACTAATTTCTAAAAACTTTTCCCATTCGGAACTTTCGAAATTGAATAATAAAGCTTTTATAGCAATGAAATAATAGTTGTAAATGAGATGCAAACGTAGCGATTCTGATGAGATGTTGGGCTATTTTTCTATTAGGTTTTCTTATTTTATATTCAAGTTTATTTCTTTTTCTTAATTTATTACAACGAACTAATGACTCCTGTAGTCGTGAAAGTAGTCTAATTAAGTCATATGAGACAAAATAGATTGTCATCAAACGAATATCAACGACTATTCAGTTTTTTATTTTTGTTTAGTTATAAATTTCTCAATTTATAGAAATAATTGAGTTTCATAAGTATAGTATTGTATAATATTAAAGATCAAATAAACTATTGATTTGTCTCAAATTTCCAATTTTCATTCATTCATGAATTTTTTATTAATCATATCATGAGATTTTAGTTAAAGAACTTTCTTTATCTCGAATACGAATTTTTCATTTGCATAAATAAAATGAGGCGTAGTTTGAAGAGAAGAATCGGTGTCAAAATCTTTAATGCCAAAAAACTTTTATCAAATTTGATAAAAAGTTTGACTTTCGAATATATAAATGCTTTTTTAGTGTGCAACGAAGTCTTTTTCCAGACAAGTTACAGTAGCGGAACAAAATCTAAACTATCATTTCATGCTTCTATTGCATTTAAAATATCAATCAATCAAAAGATAAGAAAATTTATGCAAATTATTTTCTGCGCAATAATTAAAACAAAAGGAAACGTATAATTGTAGTGATATCTGAGTGTTCTACAAACCAGTAAACATATAGTGTTTGCTAACGAGAACTTAAGCAGCAATTACTTAACGAGTGCTTTAATTCACAGGTATTATGCAATTACTTTTATTTGTATAATAAGTCATTTCTTATCTGTTGAGAGTTTTTTTCAAATTATGCAAAGGGTTCTAATGAATAAAATGCTAATCAATTTAAAGTAAAACAATAGGAAATGAAGGCAATGGAAATAAGGAAACATTGGAAAAAAAATTTAGACTTAATTCTTATTTAATTCAAGCATTTTTATAATCCAATCAATTGGGCTTCAAATCGAAAAGTTCTAGAAATTGACAATGAATTTTAAAAAAATTGTTGAAAACATTTGATCTTTTTATGCCCAGTGTTTCCCTGGGATTAAGCAATGTCTTAGGCGTAAATTATATAATTGCCCGGAATTGTAATTATAAAATTATATAACATAAAAAAAAAGCAATTATTATATAACGGCAATGCAAAAAATACAATTACATTTGAGTTGAGACTTATCGCCAAAGTCTATATAAACCTGAGGCAACGTTTTATTAAACGTGAGTTTAGACGTTTCTCAAAGCCAAATATCGAGAACTCATCAGTTAAATGATCAATATTTAAACAAAAATGAATATTTTGAAGATATTATTTTTGTTAACAAACATTATTCTTGCGAATTCTTATCCAATATCTGATAATAATCCAAAAGGTAAGACATTTTGACTACGATTTTTAATCCTAATTATACTACAATATTTTGAGCTTAGCTTAAGAAAGAGATTCTGTATTTAAAGTTCATCTTTGAAGTGATTCTTGAAATAAAGCTCAGATTTGAAAGAAAAAACAAGTTTTATCAGGTTTTCATAAGTGAAATAAATTCAAAATTTGAATTATGGAAAAAATCTTAAAAATTCATTTTAAGATAAATAAAAATAAGGGATAAATTAGTATTTATTAGTAAATATTTAGCAAAGAAATAAGTGGTTTTAGATTTTAAAATTTTCAATTCATTTTAAAATAGAAACATTTGAACTGCTTGTAAGACAAGATACATATTTGATATATTAAGGTTTTCTTTATTTGCATACAATCATATTTATGAGTTTCTTTCTTAATATTTTTAGTATTATTTGCTTTAATCGTTGAAATAAGAATATTTGAAAACATTATCTAATATTTGCTTTGTATAATGAGGTCAATCATGGAGTTATGGCTTAGAGATCAGTCATCCTGTTAACTATAAAGGATATGACGGACACGGAAATGATGGTGCTGCAAATGTTCGCGTTTATGACTCAGGAATTATTGCTGACCATAAGGAAAACGTAAAATATACGCATAATCCTCATTATGAAACTGATATTCATCGCGAGTCTCATAATCCTCATGAAAGCAATGATAACAATGACAGTCATAATAATCATTATGAATCCCAAGACATTCACGACAACTCTCACGAAATACAAGACGTAAAGGGTCTTGATATCAATGATATTAATCTGAATCGTATAATAGATTCTATAATCAAAAAATCAAATTATCATTGAGTGACTTTAGATAACTATTTAGAATAACTCAACAATTTTAATGAAATTTGAACACATTTTTATTGAGTGTTTGATAATGTTGTGAAAGTAATTGATTTAAATATGAAATTGTATCAAAAATAATTAAAGTAACGATAAATTGTTTAGTAATCAAATAAAGACTAATAGGTCTGTAGATCAATTGTATGTCATTAGAGAAATGGTTAGTGTTTATTAGGATTGATATAATTTCCGCAAAGAGTCTATTATCTAAATAGATCTTAATATGTTTTCATAGATTAGTTTTACTTTCAATGTTGTTTTATTCACTTTTCTGACAAACAATCAATGCTCTCCTAATAGGAGACTCTTATTTAATGGTCAAATGTTTGTCCAGGTTTATAATAATAGTGAAAAAAAGGTATTTCTAGTTTTTATTTAAAAAAAAGTTTTTATTAAGAATATAATAATGAAGTTTATGAAAAATAGCATTATTTTATTAATAAGAAAAAAGTTATATTTGTTTCAGTTTTTAGTTAAGTTTTAATTAATTGTTATTTAAATTTAATAAAAATAATTTTTACAAATATAGCGATAGCCAGAATTTGGTTTTATGATTAAATTTGAAGGAATAAAGTTTTTAACGAATTCTAAATTTTCAGTATTTTTGAATTTTTCCTCAAATTGTAGCGAATATTGGACTTTAGGTGTTTTGAGCGCGCGTTCAATCATTGCTTCAATAGTTTTTCTTTTAATAAATTTGATGTTTCGAAATGTCATTTCTTTAATATTAACTGAATTTTCAATGAAATGACAAATTTCTGCATCACTTAAATGAATGCGAGAATAAATATCAATATGTGATAAACTGTTCATTTTCGCCAATTTGTATAATAATTCTTCGGGTAATATATTGTCTGGAGTTTTGAGTATGAAATGCGTTAAATTTGGTAAATATAAATCAATATCTTCTAAGATATCATTACAAAAGCCTCTGATATCGAGTTCAAAATACTTTAAGTTTTGGCAATCCTTCAAATATTGAACACTTCCATAGTTTTGGTTTGAATTTTGGCTATAGATTGCAATTATAAACTTTTTGAGTGCTTTCATGTTATGAAAAACTTCGAATAAGTTTCCGGTAATGCTATTAATTGTCATTAAAATCTCCAAATGTTTCAAACTTTTGCATTTATTAGCGATTAATTCTAATCCACTATTAATCGCATTATTATTAGAATGATTTCGATTCTCTATTCTTACGACCAAACTTTCCAAACATTCAAATCTCGACAACTCTTTTAAAGCGTTATTCACACTATCATTGGCTGATTCGAAACGATTGAAAAACATTGATATTTGAATTTTCTTAATTTGTTTGCGATATTTATTAGAGAATGTCTTCAATTGATTCAAATTTCTCAAACACATAAAATCGAAGTGAATTTCTTGTAATTTTTGTAGAAATACTTTATTAAAAGAAATCAATTCATCCAATTTTGACAAATAAATAGTTTTCAAGTTTGGAGTCAATAATAAAATATCATTTATTTCTATAGTTTTTGATTTCTGTTCAATTCTAATGTACTCTAATTTTTGGCCACGTTTTTGCCCAAATTTAATGAAACCTGATTTAACGCTACTTGAAATCAAACCATGACTTGAGATAATATCAATTTTCTTCAAATGCGAACAATATTTAGTTATGATATGAAGCGTTTGATTATCTATTAATTCAATCGATAAGTCATTAATAAAGACAAACTTTTTGAGCAAAACTTTGATTATATCGTTGTCATAAACATAAATGATATCATTATTTGTATCAAAACTTTTTTCGACTTCTTTTTCGAACCGTTTGGAAAAGTTTTTTAATTTAATAATAAGTTTTTGTTGTTTATTAAATATCAAACTTTTCCATTGCTTTGAAACACATTCAAAATGCAATTTTTGTTTAACTGATAAATAACTTAATAATAATTGACACAAATCGTCACCAAATCTATCGAATGAGTCTTTACTATAGTTTTGTTGACTTAAAGACATTTTAATTTAATTTATTATTAATTAAATAAAACTTCAAAACAAACTTAAAGTCAATACAAATATTGTTGTGTTTATAATGTCTTTATTTTAGTTCAAAATAATTCATATTTTAAACTTTAAGTTAAGATTCAAATAATTTGACACAAGAGAAGATCAAATCAAATAATATTATATTTAAATTAATTTTTAATTCAATTTAATTTGTTATCAAATTTGTGTTTCAAACATAACAATAACTTATTGTTTGTAAACACAAAACAGACTTTAAACCTTACTTAAGAAACGAGTAATAGTCATATGAGATATGAGACCTTTTTGAATAGATTAATGAATGTTCACTTCGTGTAACGCTAGTTCTAATAAAGGACTAAATGCTTTGCAGCTAATACTTGAATGCTTGGTATTTAACTATTAACTATAAGCACTGCACAAATGTTTGAAAGTTATTGAGCTCTCAATTTGAAAGTTTAACACAAATTGTAATAAAAACTTCAATTTATTTTTCTTATGATATTGTTATTAAAGTCGGTCTAAAACTGAATATAAAAATTTGAAACTATTTTCAAATTAATTTTAATTATAGTTTAATAACAAAATCAATAAAAATGTCAAAAAATGAATCAAATAGTGATCTCAAAAGAAAAAAAGCATTAGAAGAATATCGAAAAAAATTATTGGATTACAAAAGAGTCGAAATGAAACTCAAACAAAGTATTAATATTTTTTAATTTTCAGTTTATTTCAATTTATAATGAGTTTATTTTTTCAAATTTGAATCAAATTAATTACTTTTCTATATATTTAGTGCTCAAAGAACTCAATAAACAATACGATAAAAGTGAGAATAATTTGAAAGCTGTTGAAAGTGTGGCCAATGAG